>WBMW01006405.1:18535-49336 GCA_013396635.1 Penelope pileata | reverse complement strand
AACAGCCTTTCCCTCATCTACCAGTCTGGTCACCCAGTCATAGGAGATGAGGTTGGACAAGCACGACCTGCCTTTCGTGAACCCGTGCTGGCTGGGCCTGATCCCCTGGTTGCCATGCACGTGCCGTGTGATCTCCACCAAGATGATCTGTTCCATAACTTTCCCTGATACCGCGGTCAGGCTGACAGGCCTGTAGTTCCCCGGATCAATGAGGTGTTGCTATGCAACTTAGTTGACATTGTCTTTCCACCTTTTAGTGACTTAGAGAGCAGCTAACAGAACACAGACACTGATTTTCAAATATTAAATATGCAGTAGCACTCAAAATAGAACACAAAATGCCTACAGAGTCAGACTTTACTTATTATACATAGCAGAGTGGGGATTTTTGTTTATTTGTAAATATCAGCTATGGGACAGAAATTGCCACAAGCGAGCTAACAATGTTTCATTGATATATCACTTCTGAGCTTCAATGACTCCATTCCTGGAAGCAAGAAATGATTCAGAAATTTTCATTAACCAGAGAGTGTAAAACAGAAAAATAAGAAAGTTCTATTCAGTTACAATTTTTCTACTGAAAAAATTTTTTGTTTGGTTTCAGAAGCTTTCAAAATCCAACATCCAAGATTTTACTTTAGAAAAATTTCCATACTGAATTTATTTAGTGAAGTTAGCTATTAGAGTTAACTTTATTCATTTATTTCTTTTTTTATCATTATGAATTAAGTTGTCCAACAAACAGAAGCCTTAGAAGACACTAATGCAAAGGGTTTGCAGTTCATTCAGCTTCCTCTTGCATCACTAAGAAACTGCATTTTCTCTAAACTAAACATTTGTCAATATATCAGAAATAAGAACATGAACTGCTGTGCAGCAGTACCATTCAGTTTGCTTTTATATTCATCTTGTTCTGTGGCAAATTAGTGCAACTATATCACTAGCAGACTAAGGAAGCCTTTATCTAGCCAGCTAGCTAGCTACCTGCCTAGATAATCTATTTATTTATTCCAGTTCAACCAAAGAAAGCAGTCTCTGAAGTAAATTCATATTTAGGTGACAGGCATTTACTTACTAAAACTGCATAAAATAACCTTGAACCCAACCCATCAAATTTCTAACAGATTATGAAATATAGCTTCTACTTGTTAACCCAAAGCCCTGTGAATGCATATTTGACCATTTTTAATTGGATAAATTAACATAGCAATGCCAATTCAGTCTATTTTAAAAAAAAATTTTTTTCTTTTGCTTTGCCAGCTAGCATTTGCCATCAAGTGAATTGCTTTTTCAGAAATGGACATTTTTCCATTAACATATATTTTCTTGATTTTTTTTTTTTAGCAATATGAATATGTCTTGTTAATTGTGTCCTCTGTATTTCTTTACTAGTTTAAGATAATGGGAAAAACCTTTCTTGTCTAGAAGAAAAAATAATGTAATTTTAAATAGAAGGAAGAAACATTAAAATAAGCATAGAATACAGTCATCAGTAGTAAATCAGATATGACACAGGGACCTTTTGATGAATCCAAAACATTGTCCTAAAAATCTCATGGTAAACATAAGCAACTAGTAATTTACCACTATAAGCAATTGTCTTAGTTTCTAACTGAAACTTTATTTCTCAGTGTCTTCTGCAAAGCTGTGTTTTGGTTCTGGAAGAGAAACAAGGCTGATAACACCTGGCATCATTGAACGAGCCAAGGACATTTTAATTCTCAGTTCTGCCAGTGAAGGGGCTGGGGGGGCACAGGGAGCTGGGAGTGGACAAGAACGGAGCAGCTGACCCAAACTGACCAAAGGGATATTCCACACCATATGACATCATGTAATATAAGGAAGAGAAGTGAGCGGGGAGGGTGCATTTGCTTGGGGGTTGGCTCTGCATCAGTAGCGGTCGATGAGTGATTGTGTTGTACAATCACTTGTTTTGTATATAATTATCATTACTGTTATCTTATTCTATTTTCCTCTTTCTGGTAGTAAATAGTTTTTATCTCAACCCATGAGTTCTACCATTTTTTCTCTATTCTCTCCCTCATCCCAGCTGGGAGGTGGAGGGGGCTGAGCAAAAGGCTATGTGGTGTGTTCAGGCCTGCGAGCTCAAACCACAACAGCATTACAGACATAAAGGCTGCATAGGTAAAGTTAATTTTAATTGCCTCAGCAGATTTTCAAATGGACTTATTACTGTAACAAAAGTGCATGTTTTTTAACAATCATCACTTATTAGTCATATATTGAATCTGAGGAAGGTGTAAGATATTGCAAAAGGATAATTTTGCATACAGAAGCTATGTAATCTGTGAAGCAAATAATAGTCCAAAATATAACCTTTGTGCAAAAATGCTTTGCTATAAATCTTTCTGGCTGTCTTGTGCACATAATATCCTCATCTCCGGTTGTTGTTGATGGTGTTCTTCTAACACCATACAGTCCAGTGGTTTCTGAGAGTCCACCAGCCACGAAGACCTAACTGGACCATTCTTTATCTGCCTTTTTATTGGCATAATGGCTTTCTTTTGTTGTTATTAATAGCTGTAGCAGACAGACTACTTCCCTCACATTCACAGAAAGCTGCATTAAGTGCTTTTGTTACAGCTGTTTGGTGCTGGTTAAGTTTTCCTTCTGCCACTGCTTCACTTCTAAGTGCTTTAGATGCCACTTTGGTGCCTCTGGATACCATCCCTAGAAAGGCTCCCATTAGAAATGTCAGTGAATTAATGACTGGAACTGATGGTATGCATTTTTTCTTCAAGGCTGTGTTCTTTGTCAAACATACCTGGCTGCTCAATGTTTTCTTACCCTCCTACTTAAAGCGTGGTGACAACCAGTTATTAGATACTTTCAAACAAGTTATAGCTACAGGTAAATTTGTCTAAGGTAAAGAAGACTCAGACCAACATCTATATACATATATTTTCCTAAGCTATGTGTCAAAGTGCTAAAGAAATATTATTAAAATATTATCTAAAATTGCTTACGAAGTATTGTAGGAAACTATGTCAATTAATTTCCCTTGCACTCAAAACTTCACAGTTCATTTCATATGGCATACTTTTCTCCATTTTACTCTCCATCCCCACCACCTGCTGTATAATTTAAAAATTAAGAGAATAAAATTCTATGCCGATATTTAATCATCCATCCTAAATCAACCAGAAAAAATTTCTGATGGCAAAACGTCCTAAAAATTACTAAATTGACATAGTTTCTTCAGATGGATAATTTCACCTGGGTAATTTTTTCTCCTCAGTTAATTTTCAAGTCAGTGAGATTGTAGCAGTAAAAGCTCTGGCATATAAAAAGATTATTTGTTTTTCCCCAGACTGGCATGACTTTTTTTATTATTATTATGTAAAGTTACTTACAGATGAAAATAAAAAAATTAGAAGGAAAAGAGCATGTCTGTGACACTAGCTGAAGTAGAGGAAGGAGGAAGAAAGCATGGTTTGTAAAGTAAAAAGATTGTATTAACAGATGTGGAAGAATAATATAAGGTGTAGGAGGAACATGTGAAAACTAATATATTCACTCATTCCTATAGTAAAAAAAAAACACTGAAAGATTTGATATGCTTTCTGAAATAAATAACAAAATTATGATAAAGAGTAAAGATACAGAGGCTCAGTATGGTCATCATGTAATTCTGAATTATCAGTAGAAGGATTTTTGTATACTTCTTTGTAATGAAATAGAAAATAAAATACGTATAAACACATAAGATGTATCACAACAATAAAAAAAGCCTTCAGAGATGTTTCATAATGGACATTCAAACAACTGTAAAGTTTGACAAAGATTGAAACTGAATTAAACTGTTATATCATAATCCTATTTACTCCTGCTTATAATATTATCTATCTGACTGCATGTAGCACTCATTGGTTAACAATCATACTCCAAAGGACATCTTCATACTCATGTAGTGAACTTCTTATTGCTTGCTTTTGAAATGCAGAGAGATTGACATTCATACAACAAAGTTCCTTTTCCAGGAGCTTATCCTCCAGCACACTGAACTAAGATTGGGTGTCTCCAAGAACTCAGTTGCTAGGTGGAGTGTTCTGGCATTAACTACACAGCCCCGTAGGCAGTGAAGCTATTTTGAGTGAGTAACATATGTGCATATCTATGACTGATTCATGGTTTCAGTTTCACTGAGAAGCTTTTCAGACACACTAATCTGGATGCCTAGTCATCTTGTGATAAATGGCTCTATGTCCAGGTGGAGGCCAGTAATGAGCAGTGTCCTGCAGGGGTCTGTCTTGGGACCGGTGCTCTTTAACATCTTTATCAATGACATTGATGATGGGATTGAGTACACTCGCAGAAAGTTTGTCTATGATACCAAGCTGAGTGGTGCAGTTGACACAATAGAAGGAAGCGATGCCATCCAGAGAGACCTCCACAAACACGAAAGTTGAGCCTGTGTAAACCTAATGTGGTTCAACAAAGAAAAGTGCAAGGTCTTGCACTTGGGTCGGAGTAATCCCAGATATATGTACAGACTGGGAGAAGAACTCCTTGAGAGTAGCCCTGCAAAGAAGGACCTGGGGGTCCTGGTGGATGAAAAACAGAACATGAGCCAGCAGTGTGTGCTTGCAGCAGAGAAGGCCAATGGTATCCTGGGCTCCATCAGGAGTGGGGCAGACAGCAGGAAGAAGGAGGCGATCACCCCACTCTACTCTGCCCTTGTGAGGCCTCATCTGGATTACTGTGTCCAGGCCTGGGACCCCCAAGACAGGAAAGATGTGGAGATTTTGGAGAGGGTCCAGAGGAGGGCCACACAGACGATCAGAGTACTGGTGCAACAGCTCTACGAAGACAGGCTGAGGGAGCCGGGCTTGTTCAGCCTGGAGAAGGGAAGGCTGCGGGTAGACCTCATTTCAGCCTTCTAGTATTTAAAGAGAGATTATAAACTGGAGGAAAATCAACTTTTTACAGAAATAGGTAGTGATAGGACAAGGGCGAATGGTTTTAAGCTGAAAGAGGGAAGGTTTCAATCAGATGTCAGGGGGAAGTTCTTTACTGAGAGAGTGGTGAGGTGCTGGCACAGGCTGCCCGGAGAGCTTGCAGATGCCCCTTCCCTGGAGGTGTTCAAGGCCCCACCCAGGTTGGATGGGGCTCTGGGCAACCTGATCTAGTACCACATCTGGAGGCTGGCAACTCTGGCTGTTGCAGGGGGATCGGAACTTGATGATCCTTCAGGTCCCTTCCAATCCAAGCCATTCTATGATGCATCTTGACCATTTGCTGGAGAGTACCACTGTCAGTACAGCAAAAGGAGCTCACTGGTGTGACACCTTTTCTAGCGTCTTCAGGCTGTAGATTGGTAACCATGATATTACATATTTGACAGTAGCAGATGACCATGAAGATGACCAATATCTCTATATGCTACTTCTCAGAAGACAGAGTTTGGGAGAGAAAAGAACTGTAGGCTGGTGAATCTTACCTCCAAAAGGATGCAAAAGATATATCTAAAAACTGCATAAAAGGAGCCCAGAAGACACAAGTAGCTGCCGGACAAACACATTGTGGTGTCTGTGAGCAGGTAACACAGCAGTCTGTGTGAAAATGTGTGAAATCTATTTCCTTTCATAGCAAATATCACATTCCCCTCCTGCTAAATAGGAATATTTGCTATGCTGTTGCTACATCATTTCCTACAAATATGAAATGGAATGGCAACCTTTTATCCAGTTTAGCTCAATTTATCTCCTAACAATTAGGAAGGTCACAGAAAATCAGAATAAATGCCTGCATTGCAATGTAAGAGAAGCAGCTATTCTTGTTACCTACTTCAAGATGTTCCTACAGAGATATATGGGGCAAACTATTAAATGAATCTCAATATTATCAAAACTGTATTGAAAAATGAGAAAATGCTGCAGATTAAGCATTTATTTTTGCAGACTCACATTTCATGATTTTTGTTTGTTTGTTTGTTTGTTTTTTTCAGTTGAGTCTACAATATCTGAAAGAGATGAGGTATTGGTACTAAGAAATCCAGAATGCATATAAAGAAACAACAGTTTTTTGTGTAATTACAATTACTTATTAAAGTGTCAATACATATTGATTGTTTACAATAGTGATAACCGATATAAACAAAATTGTGTATTACTTATTATTTTATATATTATTCTGCATATTCTTTTATATTTTTTCTAGAAACCTTAATGTTAAACTGAACTAGAATGTGCAAACACATGAGGTAGTTTTAGACACAACGCATAACTATTTCCTTTTCAAAGTTGTATATTTCTATTGCCATAAAAACTCCAATTCAGTCACACATATGTTTCTTAGATAAATTGTACATTGTGGGCAATCTTAAAATTGTTTTCCCAGGAAAAAAAAAGTAAAAAAATGAAAAAGGCATTATGTTCTGTCTTGTTTCCTCTCAATTTATCCTTATTTTTACTAACATTGATAAAAGATTCATGCTTTGTGTTGGCCAAAAATCATTTATTGCGTTTACTTTTCACTGTGATTTTTGTCAAAGCTTATTGAGGCATGCTGTCAGTTCTCTAACAAAATTTTAAGGAACAGCTCATACAGAATTCAGATTTTATCCCTTTTGTATAGGCTTCCCAAAGTCTAGCTTTTGTTCAGGATATACTATATTAAAGAAAAATAAACTCTCTACTGTTAGAACCAGAGCTAAGGGACTGAGGATGTATTTGAGAAACACCATTTTGGTGAAGCAATTCTGCTTATTAAATAGGAAATAAAGTATAGATGGAACAAAAGCCATTCCACAATATTGATAGTGCTCACAATCCAGTTATGAACTCTTTACTCTCTCTTGTGTCTATTAATTTATGGCCCAAATATAGCACTTTAAATTGAAAGATCTTATTTTTCTATTACCTTTTTGTAACAGCTGAGGCTGCTGGCAGAAACGTGGCCATCTCCCTGACTCACAGTTCTCTAGGAAGTTGTTTTTCTATTCCCATGCACAGTGCATACCTTGAAAACCTTTGTTTCAGTATTCATCAAACAAAGTTAAAAGTTGTTCTGGAGCTGTATGCAACTGTATGAGATAAAACATCCTTGATGATATTGAGTAATTACGAAGACTTCAAAAGGATGGCTATATTGAATGTCTGGCAAAGCTATATTTTCATTATTTCATATGGAAATCTCTATTTCAGAGTAGAAGTTGGATACAAAGAAGTTGTGTTTAGTTTTTCTCTTTGTTTCAATCTAGACTGAATCTTTATCTCTGTTTCCTGACAAGAGCAGGCTCCAAGATCATAACTGGCATCAAGGTAGTGTTGTCTGGCAGGCACCATTGCAACAGCAAGGTGGAAGGTAGGAGGTGTATCGCAGGGGAATAGCACATCAGTGTTGCAGCTAGCCTACGAATTGCACATCTTACTTGTGCACATTTACACGTATTTATAGTAGGGTAGCATAAATTAGTTCAGCGTTAGTGCAAAGCATGAATGATCAGATATTGTCAGTCATCTATCTGTATTATCTTCTACAGAGCATCCTGCTGCATCTCGCTGTGAAAATGTGAACTATATAGAAACAGGTAGTGCTCAGCTCTCATTTCTTTGCAGGTTTGTAAACCCTTATTTTGTCTCTGTGACAAAAACACAATTCTTAAGAGAAAGAATTGATTTTACTGAAACAGAAATAGAGAAATATTGATTTCTACTTGTTCTTACATGTAAACTTATTTGCAAAATAAAAGTAATATAGCTTTTCATTATAGTGCTGCCAGTGCCAATTTCTGCATTAAATTCCTCAGTTTTTCCACAATTTGGTATTTGAAATTTTGAGGAAGAGAAGGAAGAGGAGGGCAGATCAAGTTTGTCATAGGACCACTATGTTCAAGAAATTCTTTACTGGCAGCATTTTTGGACTGTTTTACCCATGGAGATCAGTATGAATGAGTCGGCACAGTCTGCAGAATAAGATTAAATGGTATGTATAGGAATGCAATCTCACGAGGGCTTGATGATTGTTACTTCACAGCAATTCTTCATGACCCATGGCTTGAATTTTTTTTGTGATAAATTTGATGAGAGTTTTCCTTCTTTTTCTGATAACTGCACAAAAAATTAGATAAGGAGTGGTGCTCTTAGCAGCAGATATGAAATCTAATATCTATGTGTCAAATCTCATTTTATTGTTGTCTTAGTTTCTAACTGAAACTTTCTCTCAGTGTCTGCTACAAAGCTGTGTTTTGGTTCTAGAAAGAAAACATGGCTGATAACACCCGGCAGCGCTGAACAGAACCAAGGACATTTGTATGTCTCTGCCAGGAGAGTAAAGAGGCTGGGGGGGCCGCAGGGAGCTAGGAGGGGACAAGAATGGGGCAGCTGACCCAAACTGACCAAAGGGATATTCCATACCATATGACATCATGTAAGATAAGGAAGGGAAGTGAGCGGGGAGGGCCCGTTTGCTTGGGGATTGGCTGAGCATCGGTCACGGTCGGTGAGCGATTGCTTTGTACAATCACTTATTTTGTATATAATTATCATTACTGTTATTTTACTCTATTTTCCTCTTTCTGTTAGTAAATAATTTTTATCTCAACCCCCGAGTTCTACCTTATTTCTCGATTCTCTCCCCCATCCCAGCTGGGAGGTGGGGGGGAGTGAGCGAAAGGCTGTGTGGGGTTTCCAGGCCTACCTGCTCTTGAGAGCAACAGGTTTCCCTAGCAGCACCCGATAATATGCCACTGGGAAACATATTGTAATACATATGTAATCTAGAGTTAAAGTTAATTTGGTTGGTTGGTTAGTTGCTTTTTTTTTTTTTCCTGTGGCAGAAAGTTCTTTGTTGATTCATGTTTTAGGACACTCTCCCATTTCGGTCCAGGTAGTCTATGAAAGACTATATTTAAGATCAATGAAGAAGAATATATTCAGCGCTGGTGGATATCCGCCAATGGACTACCCCTTTAGAAGAAAAACTTATAAACTGCTCACTTTGATCCAGCAAGATGTATTTTCCCAACAAGATTAACTGTCTTGCTGACTGAAAAATTTTGAGAAATGCATTACCTCCTAAGAGTAAAAAGGCATGTCAATGTGGTCTGCAGAATTTTTTCTCTCTGAATTAAAGAGAAACTATAGCCAAACTTTTCAAAGTTTAACATGATAACCTTTAAATTAATCTTTCTGCAAGATGCTTTGCAAAATGAAATACTGTTTAACATCATCGGATTACATTGTGAACTTTCAAATATCATTGGATTTTTTCTGTCATGTTTTGGTCAGTTATACAACACATTTTATTATTGAATGCTCCTCATTGATTGCTACAATAATGTGATATTCCAATTCATTTATTTTACTTCCTATTAATTTTAAGTGGCTTGGATTATATCAATGCAATACTTCCCTCCTTTATAGCCTGATGCATGTGAGATAACTTAATTATCTACAAAAGGTCTATTCAAGTTACTAAAGCAATCTGAAGTCCATTCTCCAGGCCCAACTGTGGGGAAAAAAAACTCATTATATTCTAAGCTATTGTTATGTATTGTAAGGAAAATGCATAGCTATTGAAAAGCATCGCACAATCTTACATTTTTAAAATTAAATAGCTTCTGTAGATCTTTGTCACCTTCTTGTTTGAAATTATTTTTAAAAATATATTTGATAACTTCAATGAAAGGGAATACTAAGCAACAAATTCAGAAAGTTTATAAAAATCAATTTGTAGTCACCTTTATTTGCACTGTAAACTTGAATCTGACATAACTACTGAAAGTTATGAAAGACAAATACTCTCTGAAATCCGTGTTGTTGACCCGAACTACTTCGTCCTAAGACTTCACAGAAATGACCAGATGAGGAATAAGGAAAAATGAATGTATTTGAATGTGACTCTCTAGAATTATTAGAAGAATTGCAATAATAATAATTACAAATCCTAAAGCACTGTTTTTGTGTTTGTAAGATTTTTTTTCTCTGATCTAATTGGTTTCTATTTTCATTGGAGTAGAAGGGTGGGTGTGACTTCCACTTTTTCTATTTCAACCTAAAAATTCAGTCTTAGAAGAATTTATCTTAAGGGATTTTGTCATTTTAGGAATTGGAACAGTTAATATATAGAAGCATCAGCTATTTCCTGTCCCTGCTTTCCAGCTCAGAACATGTCTATATCTGTCTTAGGATCTGACTGAGCTATCTTGCACAATACACTTGGATTATCCAAGTTATTAGTTTTGTCCACACTAGTTTAACTTGGTTAGGGTAAGAGAACATTAAAAATGATAGCATTTATTTGTTAAACAAAATTATTTACAAAAAATATTAACAAAGAACATAATTTTCCAAATATTAGTTTTTACTACCCATTACTTATCTTTTAAAACAAAATACTTTCTCCTACTGGAATATATATCTCTAATAGTGACTCATGAAAAGTAGAGGTATACCAAAATACCAAACTGTATTTTAACTGTACAAAGATCACTTCTATAAGTGACATATTTCAAATTCCAGTATAATTTGGAAGTCCCATTTTATTTATGGGAATATAGGAAAAATAAAAATATTCAAGAATAAAAGCATTTCCAATAAAAGTACGCAAGTGTAAAATTGCAATAACTGATTATATGTGCTTGATAACCTCTTTGTTATAAAAGCTAAAATGCAAGCTATATAAGAAAAGATTTACATGAATTCTTTCAGGATGTAGCTGACTTGAACATACTCTGTTCATCTAAAGTCCTCTGCCAAAGAGAGCTACAGCATGTTACATTTATAAACATTTCCTTCACAGTAAAAACTAAAATGGTTGAGATGCTTTATTTTCTCTTTTGTGCAAACAAAAAAATGTAAAAGAAATCTGGACCATGTCTATACATTTTCTAAAAAGGCTGTCTTGTTTTTCTTTAGAAGAATTAATAAAGAACTATGTACAGACATCTCCCTGAAAGTAATGCCAGCCACCTATTTCTACAGAAACTACAACAGATTCAAAGAGCACAATAACAATAGTTAATAGAGCAAATTCTCAGCTACAAAACACTATCTTTCAACATAGTCATCACAATTAGCTATGCATTTTTGCTAGCGATGGACAAGAGTCTCCATGTCTCACTTGTGAAAGTCTGTATCAGCAGAGATGAGCCACTGTTGCTGTCGCCACTGTTGAAATATACCACCACCTCCTCACTGTGCTCACATCCACTGTTTGGTCTCCATCAATGTTCAGCAAGTGTCAAGGAATGTCAGTGGGTGCCATTTTTTCTGCGTGGAGGAATTCAGTTGCACACCTTTGCTCCATCCGCACTTCCATGTCAGGTGTCATTGTGTCAGAGTGTTCCTCTGCTGCCATCTGTCACACAGCAACAACATGGAAGGGAATATTGGTGGGAAGGTTCAACCTCTGCTGCCATCCCATCAACATCTGCCTCTGACATCATGGGCCAATAAAATAAAATAGGAGACTTTACTGTCAGAGTAGCCCTTGTAGGTGCAAAAGAAGTGACATACAGAGTCCCCTATGTCCAACTGCCTGACCACTTCAGGGCTAACCAAAAGTTAAAGCACATTATTGCAGGCATTAGCCTGCAATTTATCAGAGCAGTCCTCATAAATCCTTTCTGGCATTGGCTGCAAGATCAAATTAAAAAAACAAACAAACAAAATCAACTACTAGTTTGAAGCAATATCCATAAAAAGTGTTTTTATGCAATACATTTTTTCCTTATGACCATAAAGAAGACAATAACCTGAAACTTTTTTAAAAAAGTCAAAAATCCCAAAGAAATGTTGTGTACAACTACTGTCTCTGTTTACATTTACAAAGAAATGTACACTTCATTGAAAAAGATAGCCTTTCAAGGGATATAAAAATCTATACAAAAATTAAATTGAACATATTGCTATATTGAATGCCCTGAGCTAAAATAACCACGACATTGAAACAATATTGTTCCTTGTGATTTAACTCTATTCATCTTTGCTATACAGTAACCTTTTCTTCAGAAATGAAAGAACGAATGAGATAAATTTCTTCTAGAGTCTTTGTTGGTGGTGATTTTATTCAGCTCCTTTGTAGCATCAGAATAGAGCCAGGCAAATGTTATCCGCACTGTAGAAAAACAGCATTTTGTTGTTGTTCAAAGTTGCTGTTTTTTTTTTTTTTTTCAGCCAGTGCTTTGCCTCAAAAGCTTGTCTGAGGTCTGTGCAGACAGTGTTTCTCAAGCAATTTTGTTGCCTTCAGTCAGTTTACCAATTTACTTCCTCAACAGCCTGAAAAATAGTCTGTGTGCCCACTTAGATATCTCAATTCAAAAGGAAGTTTTTCAATTTTTTCTCAGAAGTTACTATTTCTTCCAGTTGAAGGCTATGAAACAAAGACATATTTTGTTTGTATGGTTTTTATTTTATGCAGAAAAGTTGTGAACATTGTGTTATTATTGTCATCTGTCATCACCAAGTACTGAATTTCAATTTAAAATGATTAATCAGTAGAATGTTTGTATGTACATCTGATGTATTTTAAACTGGAATTAAAGAAAAAATCAAGGTATGCTCATGCATGAGTTTGACCTCAGTGTACTTCGAAAAAAGTGGAGAAATTTAAATAGTCCTTTTAGGACTTAGTTTCTGTAGAAATTATGCAATAAAATTTAAATATCTTAATTGAAGTGAATGACCTTTGAGTAAGCCAGATCAGAGAGATGTATTTGTTATAAAGTCTATAGTTCTATAGTTAACTGAGTTTGAAATTATTCTATGTTTTCTAAGGTGGATTTCCAAAACAACTGTCTAAAGAGATAATATCTCATTTCTCAAGGTGGATGTCCATTCCTTCTGCAGATTGGCTGAATGTCACCAGGTCTGGACAAAGATACAATATGGTGGCTATTTTTCCAGGAGGAATAAAATGTGAATCTGGACAACTTAATCTTCATAAGAAAATATTAACACCCATTTCCTTGGTGAGATTGGGAATTATATGAATATGAGCTGTCTCAGTCATGTGTTTTAGAACAGAACTCTTCTTCAAGGATCCAGAACTATCAGTAGTGATCTACTAATTAGTTAAGTTATGAACAGCATCCTTTCACAGTGTCTCCTCTCTAAACAAAACAAAATGCAACTAACAAAAATGGCAATTTGAATGATTTCCTGGCAAAAATTTTCACATTGGGTTTGGATTTACTGATGTAATTTTGTACTAGATGGAAGCTGAGCTGAAGTTTTTGGGGTGCAATTCTAGAGATAGGTGCATAACATTCATCAGTCTTATTTTGGCTTCCTTCTGATCAGGAACTGGGGCTTTGTATATGAAAATTCTTTTATTTGGGAGTATTTGCGTCCCATTAAATATAAAACATTAACATGTTCTGAAAAAAAAAAATCAACTCAAATAAAGTTAATGAAATTACATGTCTTTTTAAATTAATTCCCCAGTATTCCACAGGTTCCCAAGTAAATTTCAATATCTTTCACAGTAAAAGGTCTCCCTGAAAAAGTATCATAATATCATTTATACTCATCACAATCACTTGACCGATCTGAATGTTTTCAAGCGGTTCATTTATTTAAATAGCTTAAAGCTTCTTCTGTTTATAAGCTCATAATAAACTTTTGAGCTACATGAACTCCACGGTATTAGTAAGCTTTAACTATGACTAACAAAATGCAGTACCATTTTTGGATATTGCTATATTCTTCTTATCCTCTTTCAGACTGAAATATAGGTAATGTTACTAACATGAAAAAGAAGAGTGGTGCAAGTTCACCATGAGGACTTGAATACCAAAACTCTGTCTGTAAAAAAATATATGCAGCAAACTCTCTTCCATCTTGTTGACCTGTAGATCAACAGAAATATTTTTTAACACTTTGCTGCAGGCTTTAGGACGGAACTACATTTATGATACTAGATACATGGACAAATTTCAGTTATCTATACATAACATGAAAGCATTCTTGTGATTTTGGCCATTCCTTCAGTAGGGAGGATGGACAAAGGATGGATTTAAAAAGCAAGCTTTTCTGCAAGAGAAAATGAAGTTTAAGCTTTACTTATGCACAAGTCTTTGCAATCCCACAGGGATTGCAGTAAATTGAATTGTNTTGTTATGCAAGATGAATCTTTTCCTGCATGCAAGATAGAACTGTAAGAACAAGACCGTGCACCACAACGTTAAACTTTGTTTCCAGAAATTCTTCGGTTTGAAAACACCTTTTCTAAAAGTTCAACCCATCTATTTCAACTGCTGAACTATATACCTGCCAAATGCTATACTGTGTCGTGGTGATACAAATCACTAATATTTTTCAGTCTTTGCTGATTGCTAAGGGAAGTAACAGCATTCCCATAGTAGGATTCAAATTACTGCGAAAATACAGATCCAGTTTCTTCTCCGCTGAACGTTTGGAAACCATGCACTAGCAACCCCAACTGACTTTTACCAGGTAGAGGCATTTGCCCTCTAAAGAAACACAAAGAGAAAGAAAGAAAGGGGTAGGAGGAGAAAGTAATAACTAATTAGATCTGCATTAGTCTCATGGCAATAGATGTATCGCTTACTGCAGTCTGCTTTTGCTCTCATATGAAAAGAAAGTTTTAAATTTTTATCAATCTGAGCTATCACAAAGGGGATCCTTACTTTACGGAGATAAAGTTAGCTGGAAAATAAGAAGAAACAGAATGTGTGTAGGAAGGGACGTACAACCTAACCTCTCATTAGCAGTTTTCCACTTTTCACTGAGTTGTAACTGTCTATAACACAGGTGTGGATACTGACCTAGTTACATAACTTCTCTTCACAGTCAACAGAGCCAAGGAGAGAATTACTAAGCAGAATCTGGTGTAATTTGAGCTCCCACTTAGAAGTAAGGAAGTTTTTTTTTTTATGTCAATACAATAATCAAGTTGAGTAGATTTTGACATTTGCATAATCCTTATTTTATTAGGCTGAAGGTATGTATTATGTGATCTTACTGAATATATTTGAATGTTATTTATTGATTTTTACCCAGTTAATTCTGTCCTAAGAAGCATAATTAATGACTGAGTGCAACACAACATTCCTGAATCTTACAAACATATGGTTGTCACTTAACTAGCAAAGTTTATTTTGTTTCTGGAACAATTTTATCTACAAATATTGATTGAAATGTAGCACTGAATACCCTATGTATTTGAGGTTTGAGTATATTTTTATCAAATGGAGTGTACTTAGATTCTTGTTCATATTTCAAGAGAGTAAAGTAGCCACTGATTACAGGGAATGAGGTGGATACTAAGTTTACAGTAGTTCTGTGAGTCTAATTTTCTTTCTTTGTTTTCTTCTGACAAGGAAAAAAAAAAGAAAAAAGATTGTCTACTTGTTAAATGAATAACAAAGCAAAATAAATCATTTGAACAACCCTAATCTGAGAAAGAGAGAAAATGTAGTATTTATGACTCTTTGTTCACTGGGTTGTGATTCCCGAAAGTTGTGTTTCTGACTTTTAAATCTCGTTATTCTTAGTTTTGGCTTCATTCTTGTGGAAATTTTTCTACTAGGAAAACAATCATTTAAAATATTTTTCACATTTAACTTACTTTAAAGATATTATTTTAAAGATGTTTTGCATCTATGAATTTCATGTCTGTGAGTTTATCTTCCGTACTGAGACTCTACCTACATCCCATTGCAAATTTTATATTTGTCAGAATGATTTGTGTGTTTACAAGCATTTAACCTTCAAAAGATATCTACACGCTCTCAAAATAATGCATGAATTTACATATATTCCTGGATGTGCTTGAAGATGCAGATTAACACAAGATTGATGACATTTTTCATGAATGGAGCCTCTGAAAAAAAAAAAAAGGGCAGAATTTTACGGTAAGCATTTTCCAACTCAGTGAAAACCTTAGTTTCTGATTTTCATACTTTTTGATTCCAGTTATGATTGAAGAAAAGTTAGCAAATAATGGCAAGACTTTCAGTAGAAGACAAAATAATGACACTAAAGTTTAGATTCCTAATCATTTTACAAAAAACTTTGCTGTTAATAACATACTTTCAATTCTGTGTCTTTCTAGTGACATGGTAATTTCTACAAATTTTATGAAAGATTCTGTTTTACTATTCTATTCTACTATTACATAAAAAATACCTAGCATTTTATACCTAATCCTTTTTCATATTATAAATGGTGTGTTGCTGTAGACAAAATATTATTTTCTCTTTCTTGCCAAATAAAATTAAAACAGAAGCAAAACCATCATGCTTTTGAGTCAAACATTTACTTGTGGAAAGTTTAAATCAGTTCATCACTTTACATCTCTATTTCATAATTTTTTTGTGGCTTGCATGTTAAATTCTTATATTCTCCAGTATATATTTAATACCCTTAAGCTGTTTTTCTACTTTAATCTGCAAGATTTACTGTGAAGTACAAACTGGAAACACTGAGTGTATCCAGAATAAATGAATAACATCTATTCTTTTGACAAAGCATAGACATCTGAAATGTTGTTAGTGTATAGGCAAACTGTGGTGAAAGATAGTGCCTTACAGTAAGCTATATGTTGCAAAAGTAAAATCCAATAATTTTGCTCCTGTATTAACCCATTTTGGTTTAGTATAAAGATTATTGTAGTTGATGGAGCAAATATATACACAGCTAAAAGCATACACGTTCCATTTCATATTTATCCAAAATACATACTGAGACAAGACAGATTACAGTGTCATTGCTATTTTAACAGTCAAAATAGAACACATTCAGTAGTTGGTAAGAAACACATTATAAGAACCATAAGAACATATGAAGTTAGAGACACAATGAAGAAAACAGAAACAGAAATTTTGTGACCTGTGCAGCAGTATTTAAAAAAGAACTGCAGATAGAAAGTTTTCCTTTGAATGATGTTATTGACTACCTGCCAGCTTTCAATGAAATTTCATATCACGCAGTATTGTGCATTTTTTTTTTAACTTTATTCCTGCTGAAGGCTTAAGGTTTCTCTTAAGTTAAACGTGAAAACTTGAATTAACTTTTTAGGAGCAATTTTGCTTCATTTTCATCTTAGTGGTAAAATTTATCTATAAATTGATTTTTTGGTTGGCAGAGTAAGTTCACTAGCTTTTAAGATCTTTTATTGGACTGAAATTTTGTGGACTAGGTGGGTCAGTTTTCATCAACACCAGAATTTCCTGACTAGCAAGACCATATCCAAATTGGTTTCTACCATTAAATACAAGAATCCAGAATAAGGCGGCATAATTATTTTTTTATCCCCTAGAACAATCAGTTGTATGTCTCATTATGCCCACAGCTATGCTTAGTTATATCAGTGTAGTACAGCTAATATATGGTGTCAAATCATTCCTTTCTCAAGCCTTGTTAGATGAAAGCCAACTTACTCTGGTTACCTGCATATGGTTATTCTGACTGGTAAAGGCAATATATCCTAGAAATTCATACTCTTGCACCAATTGACACCCAACAATGAGAGTTATAAGTTAATTTCATAGTTCTGTAAATAAATGCCAGAAAAATACCTTTATTAACTTATAGCAGTTCCAGCACTTATGATATTTTTGCTCTTCTCTCATCATTCCTTTCAGAAAGTTCACTTTTCATTTACTATTAGAAGGAATAACAATGAGGGTGTGGCACTTTGGATAATAGCAATAGAAAATTTGAGAATTTGGATTGAGAGTCTTTAGTTACTTAGCTGAGCTCAGGAACAGGATATGGCAGTTTTATCACTGATTACACTATTTTTTTTTTAATGGATTTTTGATTGTTTATGGTTGAGCTAAGTACACATGGGACAACATATATAAAAATGGAAAAAATGAAAGTCATATATGAGGATACTGTGACTTTATTGGCTAACGTGAAGAATATACAGCATTTCAACCACAAAGTTACAGAATCCTTTCCTGTCAGTGTATATATTTAATGAAATTCTGTTTAGTAAAAGAGAAGATCATAACATTGCTGAATGATTTAAGATAAATATCTTAGCAGCAAATATTCCATAAAAGTTATAAGGCTTTTAAAAAATATTTTACAGAAAATGTTGTGTACATGTATATAAATACCTCACATATTTAACAATAATGCTTTTTGTCACACAACTGGATAACACAGTGTTTTTTAATATTGTCAAGAACTTAGATTCTATTCACTATATGTAGGATAAATATAGTTCTACTTTAAGTGGCTGCATAATTATTATCCTGTTGTTATGAATTATTCTAGTCTGTAATTTTAAATGATCTAAAGTGACTGGCCCTCTACAAGTAGCATCTTCTGCTATTCTGAGACTGTGAAATGCTTCCTGATCTACTTCATCAAATTTTTTGAGAAATATGTATTTAGCTGCTGCTATTGTTTTTTAGAGGTTTATGGCATGGATAAACAGCAAAGCCAGATATGCAGACAAAAATTAAATACTTAGAAATACCTTTTATTATGATTTCATCTACTGTATCCTTAGTGAACTGTTACAAAGTGCAAGTACTCTCCATTAAATATGGCAGGAGGAATTAAATCCCCAGGTTATATCAGCCCAGATTGAATTCCCAAGGAAAATGAGGCAATCCTGAGTGACACCTGCCAGATGTCTAAAACTGAGCCCTTAAAAAATGACTTATTTAACTACAAGAGAAAACTAAAATGTTAATTCATCAGTGTGGAACGGCTAATGATTGGAGAAATGGCTAAACTTTAGATTGCCTTCCTTTTCTTTGTTCTGCTTAGGTCTTTCAATTTCAAAGCTATTTTGAAGATTTTTCCTTAAGCTTTTTCTGCAATTTATTAATGAGAATTTCTGTGGGCTTCTGTGGACTGACACTAGCAATAATGCTTTTTAAATACAGTCTGTCCTGCTGTTCTTCAAAGCTTTTTCTTTTAGTTCAACAAGTCAGAAACTAGTGATATTGAAGTAGGCCCAACAGAAATTAAAACTACAGTGCACAGTGTTACCTGTGTCTGAACACGTAATGTGCCATAGAAAGTTCACAAGTGTAACCTTCTAAACTGTGAAAGCCTCTGAATTAACTTGGAAGTAAGTGCCTTACTTTTCTAGAGCTGTCCCTGTAGGTCCAACTAGTTGTGTTTCTGCAATATATGCCTGTTTTATTTTGCACTTGAGATGTCTTCTCCAGAAAGTGTGTTTGGGTTGTATTCAGTGGAAGCACCTGGCAGAGGGATCCAAAGTTCAAGATACCTTTACAAGAACATGAGTAAAAGAAATTATGTTTTATATCTTTCCAGCTGAGTTTAAGCTGTAGTGGAATGATTGGCAATCTCTTAGCTTTCAGTCCACTTGGATTAGAGTGTATGGGTCACACACTACCTGTGAAGAAACTGATTATCAAATACCAATTAATCTACTGCAAGGACTAAGACACATTGATGTTTGAAGCAATTTGGCAATACTTAGAAGTAAGATGAAGGTGGGAAGCTGTTTCTCAGCAAAACAGCCTCAGATTCAGTCTTTTCGCTAGTGGATAAGAGCTACATTATGAATCTGATAACCCATGTTTTACAGAGAGTTATTCCATGTAATCTATAATAGTGAGCCATTCATACCTTTGGTGGGAAAGAAAGGCTCTATGGCTGTATGAAAGCTAGGCTCTGGTTACTCACACAGGGTTCTGTGCTGAATGCTCTGCAGCTGTCAGGATTTTCCTGTTGCTGGGAGACAGGCTACACCAATTCACTCTTCATGTTTTTAAACTTGAAGTAAATGAGGAAATATAAATAGACAAGTTGCCACATTAAATGTCAATTAATAGCTGTAGCACAGCTTTGATAATTTTATGAACTTTGGTTTGATTGTGTGAAATACCACAGAAAGGCAGATCCTTTCTGCATTCCAGCTGGCCTCTGCTGTGCTGAGGAAACAGAGTTCAATCTTTGTTTACTTCTGGGATAATGTGTCTCTACATTTGAATTTGTCAGTCTTTGGAGCTGATAGATGTATCTGCTCACAATTGTTACTGCATATGGACTAGAAGGATTAGAATTTTTCTGAGAACATTTGAAAAAAAATCATTATTTAAGTGCTATAACATCTAATTTATATAAAATCATAGAACTGATCTCTGTAAACTTACAGTGACTATAACTTTTGGCTTATAGCTGTCTCTGGTATCAGTAAGTTGTACCTTGTGATTCAACTCCCTGAATGGTGCAAATTTCTACATGTTGTAAAATGACATTCACCAGAAAGGAAACTCTCCAATAGTTGCAGGAACAAAATATAAATTACATAAGAGATATAGTTTTGTAAGATTTATCAAACACAGATTAAACTGAATTTGAACAAGATGTAAAAGATATTAGTATCTCTCTCTCTCCCTTCATTTTTTTATCTCATTTGCCCAGATTCTTTGTCTCTATCCTTCACTGCTAGGTGGAGAACTCTAGGTGAGAGCCAGTGAAATCTTTTCACCCTTGTTGGCTCATCTTTTCTGTTCTAGCAAAGAATAAGAGCTGCAGCAGCTATTTCAGCCTTTTGAATCGCCTCACAACAAATCACCTCCTGTGTTAGGCTGCAC
Source organism: Penelope pileata (assembly GCA_013396635.1). Lineage (NCBI taxonomy): Eukaryota > Metazoa > Chordata > Aves > Galliformes > Cracidae > Penelope > Penelope pileata. The sequence goes on along the minus strand of WBMW01006405.1, from coordinate 28,815 downwards.
TAGCGCTAGCTGGTGCTTTCCTCCCTGTTCAGGTTGTGACCACATCTGGCTTGTACCAGCTGTTTTTAGCCTCATGCTGAGCTGGCTAACACTGTGCTGACTGCACCCATACCTGTTCTTCTCAAAGAGGAGTCCAGTGCTTCTCTGCTGGTGGTGTGCTTGATGGCACCATGCTGATAGAATATGTTTCTGTCCAAGCATGAAGGAGAAAATAAAATTTTGAGGAGATTCAGTTATGGAAAAGCAGCAGGGAAAAAAATGAAGTCTAAAGTTGTGCTTTTCATGTTTTTACTGCAGAAGAAAATAAATATTTTGAATGTGTTGGAAGCAAAATAGCTATATTATCATAGAATCATAGAATCATAGAATGGTTCAGGTTGGAAGGGACCTTAGAGATCATCTTGTTCCAACCCCCCTGCCATGGGCAAGGACACCTCCCGCTAGACCAGGTTGCCCAAAGCCCCATCCAGCCTGGCTTTGAATATTTCCAGGGAGGGGGCATCCACAACTTCTCTGGGCAACCTGTTCCAGTGTCTCACCACCCTCACAGTGAAGAATTTCTTCCTTATATCTAGTCTAAATTAACCCTCTTCCAGTTTATAACCATTACCCCTTGTCCTGCCATTACCTGTCCTTGTAAAAAGTCCTTCCCCAGCTTTCCTGTAGGCCCCCTTCAGGTACTGGAAGGCTGCTATCAGATCCCCCCGCAGCCTTCTCTTCTCCAGGCTGAAGAGTCCCAACTCTCTNTTTCATGAGGTTGGCATGGGCCCACCTCTCAAGCCTGTCCAGGTCCCTCTGGGTGGCATCCCTTCCCTCTGGCGTGTCGACTGCACCACACAGCTTGGCACCATCTGCAAACTTGCTGAGGGTGCATTCGATCCCACTGTCCATGTTGCCGACAAAGATGTTAAACAGTACCGGTCCCAGTACCGATCGCTGAGGAACGCCACTCGTCACTGGTCTCCATTGGGACATTGAGCCATTGACCATTATCTACTACAGAAATAAATTTTGATATAAAATCTAAGGGGGTTTAGATTAAACATGTATACAAATAATAGTGAATTCAGTGTTCGTGGCTTTTCTAAAGCCCCAGTTTTCTAAATATTGAGAATTCTCTTTTGTGTGCAGCAAAGTGTTAGCACATTTTGAATTTCAGAGTTAACAAGGAGCTGATGTGCCTCTATTATTCAGAAAGATTTTGATTGGAAAGATTTCCTGTTATTTAATGTCTGCAACCTTATTTCAAGCTAGAGTACTGGTTTCAATGAGTCTGCATGGCGGAATGATTTACCTCTTACTACAGTGCCTTCCACACAATTATAGATATTTTTTGTCTGATGTTGTCTGTGGATGTTTAATCCTACACAAAAGGCAGAAGAGTCCTTTTTCTTAGCAGCCTGATGCTAGACAGCATCAGACATTTTGGATTTAAAGCTCACCTGCAAGGAAGCATTATGTCGTATTTCAAGAATCATTCATTTTCCCAATAAAGGATAAGCTACAGTTTAGAGACAGTTACACATAAGCTAGAGAAGACACACAATTCTCACTTCAGCTGAACATTGTTTTTCCTACTGTATGTGAATAATCAAGGGACTGCATATCATCCTTTTGAATAGAAAAAGAAAGGACTTTTTTATACTTTGAAGAGAATATTTAGATGTCCGTCTGTAGAGAAAAGCTCAAGGATGTTTATATGCTCTTAGGATTTATATCTAAATCCCTGAAAGAGCCTCTGGTGTTTAAAAGCCACTTTTTGCCTCCCTGTATATCCTTCACTGGTAAAGCTACGGACTCCTACTTCACTCAGCGGTCCACTGTGAATCTTACAGTTACTAGTTTAAATCACTTCATTTTATAAATGGATGTCTTCTCTTAGAGGGTGCCTTGTATTGTCTCAGCAATACACATTTCTCTGATACTTAAAACCACACTGAAGAATCCAGGCAAGACTTATAAATAAGTTTCTGTGACTGCTTCCCCTTGGATATTGGAAAACCTTGTGTTTTGTTAAATAAAACATCCATAGGTTTGAGAGATCCTTAAACATTCTAGGTCTTCTAGGGATAATTGGACAGTTGGTGTTCCAAAGACTATAATTTAAATTAGACAATAGAAAAGAGCTGTAGGAACATACAGAGATGCATGGAAAAGCAGAGTTGGCTTTCACATTCAGTACAATAGGGAGATCTGTAGTGGGAAACTGAATCACAGAGAGGATGCTCTTACTCATCTTAATATTTCCTACATCTTTATAGGGTGTCTTTTCTGTGATGGCTTTTATTTTTTTATATTGAATATTTGCAAATATCAGTTTGTTCTTAAAAGTACTATTCAAATTGCTCCAGACAGAAAAGTCTCAAGAATAAACATCAAGTGATATTTCTCTGTGGAAAAAATGATTTTTTTTTTGTATATATGTAAACTATAACATGAATTTGTCCTTACTACCAAAGGCAAGTAAGACCATACATATATTTTCTTAACTGTCTGTGTGGCAAGAGGTGAAAATGATCTCAGTTTCTGAACTTCTATTACCTCCACATACACCTACAATGTGTAAATTGTGGAACATTTTGAAGTGATTTTTTCCCCCTTGCTTTGAAAGCAGACAGGTATTCTACCAAAATAACAGATTTAGAATCTAAGTTGTAGATCAAATAATGAGTTCCTTGTCAAAAACTGTACAAAAGAGAGGATGGAAAAATGAAATTAATTCATCTATAGCTACGGTGTGCATGGTTGTTCTTGACACAGTTCAGTAAGTACTCTGGTGGGAAAAGTGTTCATTCTGTTTGTGGACTGCAATAAATTCTAGAAGATAAAGAAATGAACTGAGAAGAAACATGTTATGCTTTGTGTGGCTCTGACAGACTGATTAGAATACTGACGGGGAGGAATGTATATCTTTTGAATCAAGATGTAATATTTGAGGTACAGAAAAATTACATCTCTAAAGGATGTATTTAGTGAAGTGCTTTATATTTCTACAGGTTCAGTAGAGATTTTCAGCCGCATTCCTTGCTTGTCCTATTCCTGTGACTTAGAATTGCAAGACTATATTCAGAAAGAACAAATGAATAAGATTTTATGTCTCTAAATGTTTTACTCTCCATGTAGTAGACTTCCAGACTGGGAAGTGTTTGAACGCTGTCCAAGCTGGCACAGTTCTGGCTGTTGTCCTGAGATAAAGCTTTCTTTCTCCCAGGATGTCTCCTGAACAATAAGAAAGCAGCTTATTAAATCCAGCTAGCATCCTTAATATAGATGCCTATCCACTGGTACACCTATGATACACCGATGGCATTTCACTGTCGCTGTTTGAGAAAATGAAATGATGTATAATTCAAAGAAGCTGCTGACAGAAAAAGCTAGTGGTAAGCCACCTGATTTAGGCAATAAGAAATCCTGATTACGGAATAGGTACCTGGTTGTACCTTCTGTGTGTTTCCATGTGCTTCCACGCTTTCACATTAAAGAAAAAAAAGAGATGCAGGCTTATGGGTTACAGCAGGTGTGTCCAACCCACAGCCCGTGGGCTGCATGCAGCCCAGCATAGCCCATACTGCGGCCCACCCCCTGCTGCTGCACAGAGTTGAGCAGCTGGGCCTGGCCCTAGGTGTGCACCGACCACTCAGCAACAACCAAACCATCAGTGTGCTATTTAACTCTGTCTGAGCTGAACCCAGGACATGGGGAAGGAAGTGCTCACTCAAGTTATGGTAAATAGTTTTCTGAATTTTGATACACTGACTAAACATAGTCCTGTGAACAGTGAAAAATATGCAGACTTGCTTTCCATTTTGTTAAAAGAATTTGAGAATAGGTTTCAAGATTGCTGAAAAATCAACAAATTTTGATGTATTTGTGACTCTGTTTTCAGTCAGCATATATACATTACCTGCAAATTTTCAAATGGAATGTATGGAGTTGCCATCAGACTTTCAACTCAAAGAAAAATTTGCTCATGTCCCTTTACTAGACTTCTATAAGCCCTATCTTACCAGAGAAAATCATTGCTTTCTTCATACTCACATTTTATTCATGTCATTGCTTTTTGGCAGAATGTACATTTGTGAAAAACTGTTTTCAAGGATGAAGTACGGGAAGAGGAAGATTTCATCAAAAATCTCTGACAAACACCTTGAGAACTCACTGAGAATTGCGTCTACTTCTATTGATCTAGACTGATGCACTAGTTTCACAAAAACAAGGTCAAATATCCCACCAGTTTTATGTTTTTGTTGCCTTGTCTTTTTTGTTTTAATAAAAAATATAATTAAAAAGTTTTGTTAGCTATATACATTAACTAGATTATACATTGTACAGAAAAATCTCTTTGCCAGAATTTAATGTCCAAATAAGAGACAGAGGGGACCTGAAAAGTAATTTTATTTGAATAAAAGAAGAGTCCACTGGGGCATTTCCCTCATATGATCTCTCAAATTGTTGGAATTTCCAGACCTCTTTTTATCCTACTTTCCTGACTGCTTTATCCCTCTTCCTTTCCCCATTGGCTGAGGTACTAGGAGTTTACAGACTTTCCAATCTGCCTATCACATGCTCATTATGCCCCCCGACAGGTACGCCTCTTCGTTTCTTTTTGTATATACATATGTTGCAATCTGGATTTAGAGTACTTTGTTTTGCCCAGTTTGAGCTGTCTTTGAATCCCATTTGTCAAAGTCTATATCTCTTCTCAGTTCTATCAAGCAAGGAAGATTTCACGAGCATTTGCTAAGCAAGCATGTCCTGCAATAAATCTGCAAGATAAGTCTGTTTAATTAGGTCCTTGTGATTGAGACCCATTCCTTCTTTTACATCTTTGTTCTTCAGCTTATCTTGTTTTGCAAGGACACCCTATCCTCTCTTTTTTCATCTCACATATTTTATATGCGGCCCAAGACAATTCCACTTCACTCAATTTAGCCCAGGCAAGCCAAAACGGACGCCCATGAGTTAGTGAGAAGCTGTGGAAGGATTGATAGTCAAATATTCATCCTTTTTTTTAATTTCCAATCCATAAGCACCACAATGTGCAATTGTAATATTTTTCTGATGTCTCTGTGCACCCCAGATGGCTTTCTCATGATAAAAAAACCAGCTTATTTTCATTTGTCTTTGTACATGCAGAAAGATAGATCATTAGTAAAAGTACGACAATTTAAATATTTATGCAAATGTGTGTGGTAAAGAAGTAGCTTTTTTTTTTTGCCAATTTTCTTGCACAATAGTTGAAGCAGAAACATTCTCTTGATTGTTCAGAAGGTATACAAAATGCTTCAGGTGTATGCAAAACGTTTTCTTCATTGCAGACATAAACAGAAACACTCTCTCTCTGCTTTTAGCAAACTCTTGTCCAGGAGGAGCCCTATTAACTACTAGCAAGAGGTGTGGGAATCATCTGGCCAAAAGGAAAACAGCCAGAAACTAGCTGCTGCAGTGTTAGAGGGAGTTTCGCAGCAAAACAATTCCTGGAGATCATTAAGCTGCTGAAAAACATGAGTAATTATTAGCATGTTGTTGCCATGAGGGAGCATGACAGAAAGCTGCAACGCAAACAGCAAATTCAGTGTGGGGAGGTGACGATCCTGGCAGGCACAGCCTGTGTCTGACCCTCTCCTCTGCCCCATGCAGCCTGTAGATGAGGTTGACTCAGCTCCTCAATGAATATCTACAAGTACTCCTTCTGACACAAACAGCTACTGCAGAAAAAAAGGAAGAGCACATCTAGAACCATGTGTGCTGCATGTGATGTAACAGCATTGAGGGGGATCTTGTGGGGTTCATATTTCATAAAGTCGTGTAATCATTTTAATGCAGCTCATTTACGAATGATATTCCTTCCACCCAGTCTGTCACTGCCCTTCTCAGCTGGTTGAAAGCTCTGTCTCAGCTTCCCATCCTGTTTTATTTTGTACATTTATTTAGTTTTACTTTTCAGGAGGTGATAATATGACATCCTTTGCTTTTATTTCCTTGTAAATCTTTACTGTCTACGCAAATATAACTGTTGGCTATACGAGTGCATTTCATAGCCCAGAAATCCTCAGAAAACATTAATTAAAATCAATTTCTATCTTCAATAAATTCTCATGTACATTTGATTACTTCAGTTGGGGGTGGGGAGAGAAAGAGAAGAAAGACAGAGAGAACAAAGAAGAGCCCCAGAAGCAATCTGTCAAGTCACAGCTACATTGCTGAAGTTGCATTATCCATTATGACAGCTCCTCCCTGGCCAACATTTTACATTGTTATGATAATTTGCTCTGCAAAACAAGTGTGTGGGCACATATGGCATCCCATTATCTCTTCTGATTTCTTGGAGTCAGAGCCTTTTATCACGGATGTATTTTCTGGCTGCCTGCTCCTTCTGGGTAAATGAACACTGGCATCAACTGACCCCTGGGAAAAGCTCAGCTTTTCTTCCATGCAAATGTTATGCAGTGCAAAGGACTTCCCTGCAACACATGACAATTTTACCATTTTGTGTTCAGTCAGTTTTGCAAGCAGCCTCAGGTTGGCTATAATTGACCAAATGCATGCTTTACAATCATCCCACAATTAATGGTAGCTTAGTGTGCAATTATACTTCCTTCAGTCAGGTGCTCTCACATCAGGACCATACTCCATCAGCCAGGGCACTGGCAGATCGGCTACATTTTGGGAACTCTCTGGCTTTTCATACCCTGCTCACAGGTGATCGTGGCAGTCATCAGATATCTGCTCTCATTGGCATTTTCCCCATCAGAACCATTAAATGAGAAATCATGAGAACATATTCACCATGATAGCCCTTGCACAATTCCTGAAATTTTTTTATGTATTTGCAACTTATTTCTGGTACACTATCAATCCTCACTAGTGAGTGCAATCTGTTCTGTAACTGTGACAAACTCCTTTGCAGGAGTACACATACATGACTGAAAAATGCAGCAAAATATAGGAGGCAGAACTAGTCAGATTTTCAGCAGTGCTCTCTTTTGGCATAAACTTTTTTTCTTTTATTTTTTTATGGTTGTAACTATGACATGAAGGAATGGGACAAGTTTTCTTTTGGGGAAATGGCTGGTGAAGCCACCTCTGGTGACCACAGCACTACATGATAATGTTCTCATGACTCTTTGTTTTGCAATTTTCTCCAGAGCCACTGCTCAGCAAACATCTCCACTGATGTTTTAGACCACGTTTGCATTTCCATTGTTCCTTGTCTGCATTCAGTGCATGTAGTTTTCTTAATAAAACACCCAGTGTTTTGATCAGACCAAAAAGATGATATCAGTTAATTCCCAACACTGTCTCAGGCTGTGCCTATTTGCTTGTCACCAGTTATAAAAGCTAGAGCTAGAGCATCTTCCAGCATGGAAGGATCCCACATCGGGGATGCTATTTATGACTTTCCAAGTTGAAGTGCATTTCTGTGTTGGATTATTGGGGAGGATTTTTACACTTCACTTTGCAAAATAATTAAGATGATTATTTTGCTTAGAAGCTCAGAGTAAGCGTAAAGCCTGTAAATGTGGCCCAGACACTGTTTCACAGTTCCTCTTCTGCCAGGGTTGGCTCTATTACAAGTGTGTTGTATTGACACAAATATACTCAAAGATCATGCTATGGTCTATGGGAGTAAGGATTTCTTGATGTCAATCTGTACTCCAGTACTGTCCTTTCAGGCTGTAGTCTCCATTGAATAGACAGGATCCTGTGCCTCAAGTGGATTAGATGCTTAAAATGGCTGAAAAAGCATCCATTAAAGTGATTGATTGCTAGAAATAACTCTTAAAAATCATTATAAACTGTTATTTCTTCAGAAACTTATGCTTCTCTTCTGAAGTAATTCTTTATCTAGCATGAAGGTGAGCAAGCCTGGAAATCATAAAAGCAAAATGCAGATGCTGCCTAATACAGCACAAATTAGTTTGCAATATGACATTATTTTTCAGGGAGTAATATATCTTCAACACTATTCAAATAATAAAACATGAAGTCTCAAAATCTTGCCAGCAGTTGGTTGGATGCTTGCATCTGCTGTCTGAGAAAGAAAAGCAATTGCTGATTTTTTTAAGTGAGGTTATAATAGCAGCAAGTAAACATGCATTGTTGACTTTGTTAAACTCAAAATTATCTGTACCTTAAAGATTATGTATAGCATCATATCTTTGCAAATTATCTTCTTGTCAGAAATAATTTCTTGCAGCTTTTGAACCAGAAAAGCTTTAAAGATCTGTGGGTACCTATGAGGACTCCTCCACTCATTCACATCTAGAATCTGAATACAGTAAAATCATCCAAGAGTAATGGAGCAAAGAGTTCTTCTCTGTACAGTTTAGGAAGGATATTAAGTGAAAAGAGCAGCACCAAAGCATCAAGAAACTCAAAATTATTATTTATGCTGCTGGCTTATATGGTGAGGGAGCAGACCAGAGGGTGGAGGAAAGGGTGGAGAGCCCTATATAAAGGTAAAAGTAGCTGAAAAAAGCATAGCTGGGTATTTTTGGACTCCACAGAATGTTTTATATCTATCATGAATACACATTTTCATGATTTCTCAGGCAGCAAAATGTCTCCTTTCTTGTGTAATTAGTATCTTCTCATATCGGTTAAGCAAGCAAATGGTCACACAGTTTATACACACAGATTTCCAAATGTTCCTAGTCTGACTCTCATTGATGGTCACAGTCATCAACACCAAATAGGATCCTTTCCAAATATGATAGATTAAAATGACCGTTAAGTTGGACCAAGGCAGTTATTCATTTAGGTTTAGTGAAGAGTTCATTTTAATCACTATTGTAATACACATTATATAACATAACTAGGACCACTATGTTAATAGCCCTTTTTTACAGCAATTTGTTCAAAGGAACAGGAAAAATTTCCAAGTGACGAAATCGACCAGCTTGGGTCATGCCATTTGTTGGAATAATTATCTGCTTGTTTTTTTTCTTTTTCATTTTTCAGAGTAAATATCTATTGATATTAATATAAATACATTAATATGATATTAATATTAATATAGTATTAAAATTAATATAAATTTGTATTGATTTCTCCTATGTGGACACTTTATATAAATAGGTACTTGATTAGAATGCCAGCAGTTTGTAGGTGAATTTGTATAAATTGCAATCTTTAAATTTTGCTGTACTCTTAAACTTTGTTAGATACCAGTAAAAAAATCATTTATACGGATTTTTGAATGTAACTTCAAAAGCTTCTTCTCCCTTGGAATAAAAATAATCAAATGATTAAAGAATATAAGAAATTCCCCACTTAGTGAAAAGAGTTATACACCTAGACTATTTATGAAAGCACTAATATAAGATGCCATTTAGTGAGACCATATGGATCTGTTCACTACCTTTTTTCGTTTCTTAGTTTTCATAGTTCTCTCTGTTTCAGTGATTGCTGTAAAATGGGCTAATAAATTCAGTAGTGTTTTGCATATGATAGAGTAGCAAGAAAATTCTTTAGAGCAAGAAGACAGAATTACTTTTTCTTTCCCACCATTTCTTCACTACTTAGACATATAAAATCAGGATTTAAATAAACATGTCTTCCCCAGGTCCATCAAAGTAGAAGAAGATTGAAAATAGATGGCAAAACCTTAGGAGAGAAAGGACAACTGCATTCACTGAGCATCCTGTGAAACTGACAGGAAAAATTCTATTTCCCAGCAGGCACTGGCAGTGAACCTGAAGCAACACCATGAACTTTGCACGCAATCAGGGTCATGGTGATCCTGAAAGGAAATCATTAAAGAAAGCCAGCAGGAATGGCAGTGAAACCTTCTGTCTTCATTCCCAGCAGGGTTCTTATCTCTTTACTTTGCTGTTAATACACAGCCAGGGCTTTACTTAGTCTGTCCCATGCATCAGTTTGCAGTTAGAGCTACCCTGAGCACATGCTCTGAGTATACACAGGTACTCTAGAGGACACTGTGTTAACATGGTGCCAATCTCATTTCCCTCTCCAAATCCCAATCTGAGAGGACAATGCCACTGTCCTTTTAAATAGTGGTTGACCTACTCTTCATATCTCTCAAGTCATCAGTCCCTCCAAGTCCAGAAGGGCAAGGACTGCCACAATGGTCTGCTAGGAGCTTCCCAGCGTTCTTTGCCTTGCTGTGCTTTGTTTTTGCTGTTTAAGAGAAAGGATGGGAAACAGTGGATCACAGCATGAACTGATGATTGAGCACATAGATGGTGGAGGGGCGTGACCAGAAGGGGTGGACCTGGGGTGGAGTTGCCCCAGGCTTACATAATGGCCAGCCAGGC
>WBMW01006405.1:7627-18487 GCA_013396635.1 Penelope pileata | reverse complement strand
AGTGAGAAGACAGAGAAGGTGCTGGAGAAAGAGAGAGAAGATGAAAATGGCGTAGTCATAAGAGTCTTGGGACCTTTCCCGTTACAGAAGTGTATAACAAAATGGAAAATTTTTCCACCAGTGAGATTGCAACCCCCTTGTCTTGAACACCAATGGTGAAACAAAAGCTCAAGGGTTGTGTAAAAGTAGTGGTAAAAGTGGATCAGTTGATGTAGTTGTAATAACATCATAATTGAAGACCACAAAGAGAAATTTGAACTGTTCTAATTTCTTCAGTTTTCCAAAGCTATCTTCACCTCTACCCAGACCCCAGTGTCTAATTCTAGTGTAGATAGATAGCAATGAGGAACAGTTTCATTAGTATCTGACACTGTGCTGGAAACATTGTTTTGCAGAGAGCTCCATCCCATTGAGCAATAGCAAGCAAAGGATTGCTATATTACATTGAGACCTGTCCTGAGAAAGGCAGCTGGTATCTGACTATTATAGCCAGAGAATGAATGGAGGTGCTCCCAAGTGCAGTTTAGAGCAGAATATTCAAAATCACCTTTTGGAAGATTTTATCCCTGCTGCATCTCTAGGGAGAGCTGAACAAGCTTCCTGAGTCAGATGCAATGAACCTTTACTACAGTAACAACATGCCCTTGAGACCAAATTAATACAAATTACAAATCCTCCTCTTGCCTCTATCTGTTAGCGATAAAATTTGCAACTTGTGGGGAAGCTCCTCTTACTCTTCCTCATCTGGTGGTTGAGTATTACCTGTTTTCTGTGCTCCAGACAGTGCAGAATGAATAGACATTAATATGTTTGTAAAGAAGTCACTGAGGTCTGAATAAAAAGTACAGTTTAGCTCCAGAGTGTTTTTCACTCTTCTTTGTCTTTAGCTGATGGTTCTGAAAAAAAAAAAAAAATCTTACAATCTGAAAGATAGGATATTTCCTCTAAAATTTTATAATAATCTTGATAGCTTCTTCAAGTCGGACTCAGAGTTCGCTTGGAAACTTTGGTAACATCTTTGGCAAACCACATAAGACAAATAGATTCATGAAACAATGACAACAAAAAAGCACAAATGTGAATGGCTGATGTTTAGCTCCTTAGCTGCTTTCCCACTTTACATTTATTAAAGCATCCTTTCTGGTGTTTCATGATGACAATTTAGTTTGAATTCTATGGTTACTATGTGACGCTTTTGATCAATCTCCATACAGATGATTATTTTTATCAATGACGGGCAAAGCTGTAGCTGGAAAAGTCAGAAAGGCAAGCAGAGTAGTATCGACTGTGTGAAAACAGCACTGACATATTTTTTAATCTTTGCTTTCATAAATTTATTTGACAAAAAATAAAGAAAAACCTACGTATTACATCAGACATTATGCACGTCATTACTAGAAGTTACATAAAAGATTTTATGATTAGAAAAGCGTTTACAGCTAAGTTAACAAAAGTATCAGCTGTTGTATTTTATAAGAACCAATGATTTTGAAAGAAAAGAATCTTTTTTTCAGTGTTTAGTGGTATGGTACATCTCTAAAGTTCAAGGTCTCTGTATTTTCCTAAGTTATTCAGAACTGCCTTTTTTTGAGTGTGGTATACATATGTGAGTTGTTTGATGCCTCTTAAAAAGCTCTCAGGGCAGGCTGAATCCTTTCCTTATGTCTGAGTCAGAGCCCACTTTCATGCCTGAGATTCCCAGTGGAGTTACTGGTTGGCTTGCTGGCTTGCTTGTGCCATAGGATGAGCCAAGATGTGCTCATTGCAAGTAATTGGAGAATTTCAGCTTGAAGGCAAATATAAAATCAGTATAATCAGTTTATAAATCCATTACAGTGTCTAAACAACTCCAGTCTGAGAACTCAGAGGGAAATATATTCCTGATGAGGATATCACATCATTTCATGTGTTCTCCATTTTTCTTCTATGAAGTCAAGGGAAATATGGAGACAGAATTTTATTTCCGTAAAATCTCATTCCAATTATCTTATTAATCATGTGACCCAGTTAAAATTAATCTTGGCATAAATATGTCTCCTAAGACTTCAAGGATCTCCACTGAAATGAGGTTATTTAAAATCAGCTTCCAATTTCCCATGATAATGATATATATAAGAGAATAATGCTAGAAGAAAGAAACAAAAATTATCAATATATATTAGCTACATTAAATCATGACAATCGGAGAGAGACGTGCCTTCAGTACTTGTGAATCAGCACCTTCAAGAAAGCAGTGAGATATATGGAAAATGGAAAAGAAGGGAAGGTTTGGGAAGGGAAGGTTTGGGAAGGTTTGGGAAGAGAAGGGGAGGGAAGCGGAGGGGAGGGGAGGGAGAGAGAGAGGGGTAAAAAGAGATGAAACCTGGTATGTTAGTACTAATCCATTTTGGTCCATGCCTTTGAGCAGAAAAGTTAATGAGCTGAGAGAAAGATTAAGTATTCCAGTGCTATTAGAAAACTGAAAACTCCTGAGCAGATGGGTCATCAATGTGAAGATTAAAGTCTTGGACAATCAAACAGTTTTCAAAAGAACATCTCAAAGATATCAAGAGATGAAAAAAATCTGTAGCAAATGATCTTGCCAGCTTCAGGATACAATAGGAATTTAGTAGTAGAAGATATATAAGAAGAAATGCAAAGCTACAAGCAAGATGTTCAGATCTTTTTTTTACTAAGTTCTTTTGAGAATTGTGACAAGACTGCACAAAAAAGTATGTTTCAAAATATTGTTGGAAGGTACTACTTCATTATTTCAGAGTCACATGCCATCATCTTTGTAGAAAATAAGGGGGAGCGTTCCTATAAGGCAGACATGTCCAACCTGTGGCCCATTGACCACATGCGGCCCAGGGCAGCTAGTAATGCAGCCCACTCCTGCTGCTGTGGCACCATGCCAATGGTTCTTCCCCTGCCAAGAATCCCAGCCTGGGTCTGAGTGTGCACCCATCATCCAGCATCAACTCAAACACCAGTGTACTGTTAGAACAATCTTGGCTGAAACCAGGAGAAGGGAGGGTGCAGTGCAAGGCTAATTCCATCTCTCTTGTCTGCCACACACTCAGTCAAATTGAAACCCGTGTGTATTGCACATTACGTGCATTTGTGCCCCTTGGTGGGTAAAATGCAGTGATTTCTGATAATAATGTTTCAACCTATCTAGTGTTGTCTAAAAGAAACAAAAAAAAAAAAAAAAGAGAAGTTGTGGATGAAAGAAGTGTTCAATGAAAAATGGATGGATGAGTACTTATTTGCCAAGACAAATAATATGGCACTATGCTTAATTTGTAAGAAAATAATTTCAGTTTTCAAAGATTACAATTTGAGAAAACATTATGTGCAAAAACATGCTGCCAAATTAGATGCATATCAGGAATGTTTCTTAAAGAGAAAAGAATGGAACTGAAAAAAAAGCCTGTCACCTCAAGAAATTTTTTTTCTTTAATTTAAAACTGAAACAGACTCTATCATAAAAGATAGTTGTATGGATACATGTGTGATTATGTGCCATTAAAAAGCACAACTAAACCTATTGATTTGTGTGAAGCAGTAAAAATTACATTAAAGTGATTTTATTTGACCTTTGTGTACATATCTGTTATAGCTACTGATGATGCTTCAGTGATGGCTGGTTAAAGAGGGGGTACATACCAAGTTAATTGAAGACGATGCAATTGTCACCAGCAACTCATGTCTGATTAAATATTAGTGCATCATACATCAAGAAAATTAATGTGTGAAAGGTTTAAAATAGAAAATGTCTTGTAAATCATCATCAAAACTGTGAAATACGTGAAGTCCAAGGAATTGAGTCATTGCCATTTCCATGAGTTCCTTAAAAATATGGATGCTGATTAGCCACTTAGATGGCTAAGTTGGGGTAAAACGCTGAAAAGATTTTAGGATTTGCAAAATGAAATCAGGTCAATTATGAAATCAAAAGGAAAATTTGTGCCAGAACATGAAGATTAATAATTGCTCACAGACTTGGAATTTTGGTGGATTTGACTACTCACTTAAATGAGTTAAACATGCAACTTCAAGGTGAAAATCAACTTATCTGTATTATGTTTCAAACCCTAACATAAATGAAACTTAAGTTTCATTTATGAAGCTCAGGTTATAACAAATAATTATATGTATTTTGATACATTGGCTAAACACAATCCTGTGAACAGTGAAAAATATGCAGCCTTGCTTTCCATTTTGTTAAAAGAATTTGAGAATAGGTTTCAAAACTGCCAAAAAAATCATCAATATTTTGTATATTTTCAACTCCATTTTTGGTCGACATGAATATATCACGTGATTTTTCAAATGGAATCTGTAGAGTTGTACAGAGATATTCAACTCAGAAATTTGATCACATCTCTTTACTAGATTTTATAAGACCTATCTTACCAGAGAAAATCATCCCTCACTTTATACTCACACCTTATTCACATCATTGCTTTTTGGCTGTATGTACATTCGTGAAAAACTATTTTCAAGGATGAAGTACAGGAAGAGTAAAATTCCATCAAAAATCTCTGACAAATACCTTGAGAATTCACTGAGAATCGCATCCACTTCCATTGATCCAGACTGATGCATTAGTTTCACAAAAACAGTCAAATATCCCATTAGTTTTAGTTTTATATTTTTGTTGCTTTTTGTCCTAAAAAAATATAAAAAAATAAATTTTGCAAGTTATATACATTAACTACTATATCCTATTAACTATAAATTAACATTAATATTATTTATTTTATATGAAGCTCAAGACAATACCTCTTCATTCAATGTGGCCCAGGGAAGCCAAAAGTTTCAACACTCATGGTAGGGCAAGTCTCTATGTGTACGCACTAATTCTACCAGTCCACCCCTCCTGTATTGCATTACTTTCATTTTATTATATATCTTGTTTAAAATTTAGTTACTCCAGGTGACTTTGAAAAGGACTTCATCATGTTCATGTTGAATCAGGGACTAATTAATTTATTTGATCTACTTGCTTAATCTTGAATAAAGATTGACTTCCTCTGCTTGAACCTTTTTTACAGCTTTTAGCATTCGATCTCTGGCTATTTTATTTAATAAATATCTAACATTCAGAGTAAACATTGGGTCATTGTTATGGCAATAGCAATATGTATCTAAATTTTATTTGAAACATAAGGCACATATATTTTTCCATTAGCTTTTCTATTAACCAGACACCTTGAAATAAATTAACATTGTCCTATATCTGAGAAAGATGTTCACTCATTTTTTCATGATCAGTTAGTGGAATGAATTAGATTTCCAGCTCTGGTGGAACCCCCTTCAATTGCTAGTATTTGGTCTCTCATTATTTTTCTATCTTTCTTTAGCTCAACAGTTCAAAGGAAGACAAACAGACTGATAGTGGACTGGTGAAGAAAGACTAAAATACTTTAATAAACTGAATTGTAAAATATCTTCTGTAAGTATTTGAGAAATTTCTTGAAGCAAAGAGACCAATCATTGGCCATGCTGTACAGTCTATCATAAAATTATTTGTCTACATTCTTGAGTAGTTAAGATTTTTCAACTAGCTTTCCTTAGAAAATCATTGGTTTTTGGGGAACATTTTCTATAATTTCAGACTTAAATGTTGTAATCAATACATTCTCCTTTGTCTGTGTGCAAATGTTGGACGAAATATCTCTACCTCAGTGTTCTCCTGTATCTTGTGATCTAAATCCCCATATCATCCTAGCAGCTTTTTCACGTCTTTTTGAATTTGAACTCACTTTCCCTAAACCTTCAATCAGAGCTGAGTACAGTATTGTTTTTTTCCTTAAATCATGTATAAGGTCATCCCATTAGAGCCATTAGCCTGATATTAACAAGGGGAAGATGGTCAAATCTCTTTATTTCTTTACTGTTTGTTTGTTTGTTTGTTAGTTTTTGGCTTCTGGGTTTATGTTGCGTGTTCTTGTTGTTGAGTTGCTTTTCATGCATGGGCTTCAATCTTTCTGTAATTTTGGTTTTCATACACAGTACTTTCCATGTTTCAATATATAATGGGCTTCCCACCAACTTCAATAGCTGTGCAAAATCCTGCAGGAAATTATTGGTTTTGATGACAAGAGGACTAACACAAATAAACAGAATGGCACCAAGTATGAGAAATTGAGATGAAAATCTTAGTGTTGAAATGAAACAAAATAGGAGTGCAAAATAAAATAGTGTGCTTCATTTCTTGCAATTTCTTGAAACTATTTTACTACAAGCTATCATGACTTCAGGATATAATAAATAGATAGGTAAGTTTTATGTGGGTTTATTTAAAGGCTGTTGAAAATCTTTTATTCTATATGAGACTCCACAATTTCTTGCCATTGATTTATGACATTATCTACCCTTACACATATGAAAAATGGTCTTAGGTTTTAAACATGATTAAACTCTCCCTGCACAGATAAAAATACATATAAATTTTTTTACATGGCTCCCAGAACTATTTCACTGTTTTTATTTAAGGATTCTTTTAACTATTTTATTTTATTTTGTTTATTTTTAGCAACAGGGATTTCTAACAGTGCTGTTCAAATGCATATGATAAAAGAGCAACTCAAAATTAACTGTTTTCCTTGGCTGCAGTCTTCATAATCTCACAGATTCTAGATATTTCTATCTGAATAGGAGTTAAAAAGTTTCTTTTAGTCTTATTTGAGAATATTAGCTTATGAAGGACTTTCAGATATCAGTGCAGGTCAGATACATGTTATACATACTGATATAACTTTAGATTAGTTTTTGTTTGATTGTTTATTTTTTCTAGTTTAACCATGATGTTGTATTAATAATTAAAAATGGGCAATATTTCTGCAGCTTTCGTTACAGAATATCTGCATTTTGAGTACTACGAAGTTTATAATTCTCTCCTAGAAAAACCATAGTAAACCCTTTTGTCATTTTTGACAGGAACTGTCAGCCTTTGCCTACTTCTTCCTCCAGTAGCAGAAGAACTCTTATCAAGTTCTGAAGAACTCTTATCAAGTTCTGAATTAGAAAATATCTGTTTCTCATTTTAAATTGTTTGCCAGAGAAAAATTCATTAAATCAACATTGTGGGATTATTTCTTTTTCACTATTTTTTTTTATTATTTATTATTTTTATTATTTTTTTTAATTATTATTTTTCACTATTTTTTTTTCCTAGAGCTATTAGAAAGAGCTGTAGTGTTGAAGAATCAAATAGTTACTTTGTGGATGAAATTCTTGCCACACTTTGTGATTTGAGAATTTTTCTTGTACTTAATTTTTACCACTCTGAAGACCGAAGAAAAGGTGTTACTCACTATTCACCTTGCATGCAAGGTCAGGAAGGCAGGTATATATGATTGCAATGAAGAATTCAAAGAGCTGGTTGAGTGGTACTATTACTTGATTCGTGGATATCTGCGTAATGTAGTTAGGCTTAGAAAGCAGCCCTCACCATAAAGTAAAAAAATGTTGTACATAAATCTTTTTCTTGTTGTGTTTTTATCTTGTTTTGTTGCAAGATATAGGACCATTGCTACCAAATGTATTGTTATGCAAATGAAGTGACTGAGATTTCCTCATATCATATTTGTATCTTTTTCTGTCCTTCCCAGAAATTCTCAGTTTCTTTTTCACTGAATCAACACCACTGCAAAAATTGTCATGTTTTGGATAAGAGTTTTATTACCACTAAGCAACAGAAGACCAGAAATAATAAGCATTTACAAAACTACGTAACCAGGAATCTTTCTGTGTTTCTAAATAGCAAAGTAATTATAGGTTTTGGAATAGAAGGAGATGGATCAAAAAGCATTAAGTATTAAATCCAAAATACTTATCCAAAATTATTGAATGTTTCTCCCTCATTAGTGGCCAGCAATGCATTTGGGAACATTTGATGTTGATTCAGAAAATAGAGATCTTTTCTGTAAGGTTCTGTTTTCCTTTTAGAAAGAGAGTATCTAAACACTGAAAGTGTTCAGACTTGTAAATGACATAGGTATGTCTACAAATGGTATGTTTACTTCTGACTAAAACTATTGTTTGCATGAAGTTATCTTGCTTATCTTATTAGTCTGCTAATGTCAGATGTGATAAGCATGAGATTTATAGAAGTTTTAACTGGTTTATAATTTGATCTGAAATGGGTCCTTAATTACAAAACATAAGAATTGTTTGAGAAGAGCAAAAGACAAGGAGGCACTGTGTGACCACAAACTTCTTGCTTTCTGATTTTTTTTTTTTTTAATTTTAATGTAGTCAAATTAGCTCTAAAATAGTGGTAATCATCTCTAGTTCATTGTTAGTAGTAACATAGCTAATTTTAGAATGCATATTTAAATCTACTCAGAGAATAATAAACCTAATTTCCTAAACACTTCAAGAGAGATAAGGAAACATTTTATTCTTTCAAAAAATTTCTAGAGTTCATGTTTTCGGAATATCTTCCTAAAAAGATATATCATCAGCTTCAGATTTCAGTATCAGAGAATAGTCACATTTGCTGACAGCCTAGCTAGCAGAAACGCAGCTGATATTTTTTAACAAAATACTCTGTCTATGTTATTACTGGACGTGATATAGGGTGGTAAATTTACACATTGCTTTTGAAAAGCATGCAGCATAGACCTAACATTGTTCTCATTCTAATTAAGGTACTGGTGCCAAAAGTAGTAGGGTTTGGTCAATATCGAACACTTGCAAAAATCCCTTCTAAGTACACAACTGAGTTATGTAGAATTCCTAGGTCATCCTACTTATGGTTATACAGGTACTTAAAGTAGATAAGAGCAGCTTTAGAGATACTTCTTGTTACTAACCAGTGCTGTAACAATCAACTTCTTGAAGGTCATTCTATGTTAGGATAATCTTCTCTACGTGCTGAATTTGTTTGCCTTTCAGACATATGTAAAGATGCGTTATGTCAATGAGGTTTTTGAATCATTTAAAAAAAAAGAAATTCAAAAGCTTGATATATGCTGTTTAAACTTCTGATGGCACAAATTTTCAATATAAAATAAAGTTTTGTGCAGTTACTTTATACTGTAATAAAAACTAGCCCTAGTTATAAGAACTTGAAATGCTTCTAAAGCAATTACTTCTCTGTCATAATCTTTTAGTAAAAATCTACTTATTCTTAAAAATATCAGTTCAAAAATCAAAATTAATACTGTTATTAAAGACACTATTATAAAGGTTAGTTAAGTAAGTCTGATAGAAAATGAAGTCAGAAGAAAACTCGCTAACTGAAGAA
Organism: Penelope pileata; assembly: GCA_013396635.1. Classification (NCBI taxonomy): domain Eukaryota; kingdom Metazoa; phylum Chordata; class Aves; order Galliformes; family Cracidae; genus Penelope; species Penelope pileata. The sequence continues at coordinate 9,246 of WBMW01006405.1, read as the reverse complement.
AATCATAATGCAGATATGATCAGAGTTAGGGACTATATTCAATAGCATAATTAATACGATAATCACCAAAAAAGTAGTTTAATATTGCAGTTAGCTATGTTCTATGGAATAATTATCTAATTAAAAATCTAGCAAATAGGAACTATGCATAAACAATAAAATCATACAGTTTTATCATTTAGTCTTCTAGGATAAACAAGATTGATTATAACAACATTATTTATTACAGAGTTAATAATTCTATTATTCAAGGGACATTTTTCATAAAATGTTCCATCTAGCTGTGTAAATGAACAGGAAATTTTTTGAATATTTTCCTCTAACACTATGTATATATATATGTATTTCTAAAGAAATCAATACCAAAAATTTTCAAATGTTAGGTGTTTGTCAGAAAGAAAGAAAAGTCAGGTGTTTCACTGAACAATATTGGTAAAATTAGTCACTCAAGGTCATACCATTCACAGTATAAATTATCCCTTTTATAGAGAACTAATCGAACATCTTTGTCTTACTTATTGAATAAATGATTATTGAAAATTTAGGACACATCTCTCACAATCTTAGAAATAAGAATGAGAGCATTAGTTGTGCAATCTTAATTAATATCACAGATCTGATATGCTGTGAGAAAAATAACTTTATGTAAAAAATTATGATGTTGAACTGTTTTATGTAACTTTTTGTGTACTCTGTGCAAGCATAGTCAGAAGCCTATTGTTTCTTCCAAATGCAATAGACAAATGAATCAAACCCAAATGACCAAATGACTGCTAAGACTTATGAGCAGCAGATGGCAGTAGGTTTTACAGCGTATCTATGTTTTTCTCAGAAATTGCATATATTAATGACTGTTCTAAATACTTTTTTTATTGTTCACTGCAGACATATGCATCCTCTCTCCTCATTTTGTAGTTGAATTTCTCAGTCAGAAGGTATAGGGAAGGTGATCTCAGTAATTATGTTGTGCATTACCAGAGACATGATACATATCTTTACAATCCCTTCTTGTTGCTAGTTACTTTAGGAAGCTACTGTGCCATATATAGCATTATATGTACTGAAGGATAAGAGTTGATGTTAACAGCAGATACAATATAAGGAGGAAATAAGTGGCTGGAACTAATATATCTGAGAGGAGAGTACAGGCAGTATCAATAATATCAGTTTATTTTTTGGAATGATACTCTGAATGCTCTTGCCCAAAATTCCCAATTATGTTGAGGAAATTGCAATGCTGCTCAAATCTTGTGTGATAATACTTCATATGAGAATGCAATTGGGTTATAGAATGGGAAAGTAATGGCAGTCATCAGCAGTAGCTTACTATATCATATATCTCTTTAGAGTCATGACTGCAGTAGGGAAAGCATTGGAGAAGCACTTATTTTTGACGCGTAATTAGATAAAGAAAATGAAGAAAATTGTAAAGGGAGGATGAATAGCATTTGTGCTATGTATCATTTCATGTAAATATCTTTTCTCTGTAATTCTGATGAAGATGGTATTTTCCTTCCCTTCCCTTCCCTTCCCTTCCCTTCCCTTCCCTTCCCTTCCCTTCCCACACCTTCCCACACCTTCCCACACCTTCCCACACCTTCCCACACCTTCCCTTCCCT
>WBMW01006403.1:132650-160873 GCA_013396635.1 Penelope pileata | reverse complement strand
TTCTATGATTCTGTGAAAGGATTAAAAATATTTATTAGGTGGAAAATAGGTCAACAGCACTGACAGTTTTTGTCACCACTCTTACACTTCCCTTGTAGGAGTACTTTTCGAAGTCTACTGGGCCAAAAATCAAACTTTTACTAAAATATCAGGCCCATTTACTGTCAGATTTTCCGAGGATTTTTCCCCCAAAGTCCCTCAAATTATCTGATGCAAATCCACTATATTCCTGAGAATCAAATATATTCACTTGCAATGCAGAAGAGGTTACTGTTAGTAATTTGTAGTCGAAATGGTAAGCATTTGTCATTGAAAGTAGCTACATTTCACCTAATAGGGTAAACTTAAAGTATCATCAATACACCCTCCACAGAACAGTGAGTATTCATGTTCATGAAATGAACAATAAAGCAGTTGGAAAATGGAGTTCCCACCAGAGGCAACAGCGTAATACTTTCACATCTTTCCTTTTTAGTCTAAAATAAATGTATAAATTCATTTTGAAATCCAAACCAAACAAATACACTCGAGCTACTTTTAATTGTGAAAGTGAGGAACATGATACACTCGAGCTACTTTTAATTGTGAAAGTGAGGAACATGAAGCAAAAAAAAAAAGTGTTAAGAGGAGTTGTTTTGAGTCAGTTTGCTTGCACGGTTTTTTGTTTCTCAACAGGGCAACAAAAAAAGCGTCTCCTTTTCCTGGGTATGTGTCTATATTTGTGTGTGTTTTAAAGTCTCATGAACAATTTTTCTATGAAATAGCTTTTTAGTTTTTTGCTTTCTTTTTTATTTTTTTTTGACTGACACTGTATTCATAAAGACATCTACCAGCCACAGGCATTATGCACCTATATCAAGGCTAAGCAAACATAAGCCTCAGTACATTTCATTTTAAACTCCTTTAAATAGGATTGCTTGATGACATTTTAACTGTTTAGATAGATCAGATACTTTTTCATAACTCTTCTTTTATTTGACAGGAAACACATAATAGGTATATTACTTGATTTTCAAAGTATTACATTGCAAAGCAGCTGCACATTACAAATTTTCTTGAGCAGTAGCATATAAAAATACATTTGAGACAATTATTATAAGCGACATATTCTCTCTCTTGATTTTATTATATAGGGGAAAACTTTTGCTATATTTGAGCTCTGAAAACTTGGAATCCACTAAGTTGACTATTATACTCCCATTTCTACATGATCAAAAATGGGATTGAAACTGTTATAGGCTTCATTTTTGCCTTTTAAAATCTTTTCCTCATCTTTAAGAGTGAAACCTTGCCTTTTGTGTTCATTCCAAGCAGATCATAGCAGCAAAAAGAAAGATACACATCCCTTGTTATCAGACGCCTTGCTGGTTTTGGTTGATCTGGAAGAGTGAGCAGAGCCTTGGCAACTCCAGACAACACAGTTCCCTTCCCTCAGGTTGATAAAACTGTTTTTCCACATTCTTAGTCTGTGCTGCAGGGAGAGTCTGCAATTTTGCTGCCTGGAGCCAAAGCCATACTGTGCGACAGAAAAGCTTTCAGCACCTTGTTCATTCTGGAGAAATGGGCTGGATTTGCTGATGGTTTCATCATGTCATGGTAAATATTTCACTACCACTTTTCCTGTCCCTTTCTGCCTGATCACCCTCAGGCCTCATTTGGCCAACCCGAGGTACTAGTTTTTGCAATGACACCTGCAATACAATTTCAGTGCTACATGGGTGGTAATAAAATGCATCTCTTTTTGCCCAGTATAGCCTTATACCCCATAGAAACCAAATGAGACCCTCACTTTCTGTCAGTTCCCGCAACATTAATCTTTCCTTTCCCTCTCTGACTGGATTTTCTTCCAATGTTTTCAGGTATCTAAAATTCAAGCAAATGTGAAAATTTGGTGGAGTGGGAACTGTGGTTTCCAGGCAGGAAGCGAAGGCATTTGGTAATCTGTACCAAATTTTGCATGTTTTTTTTTTTTCTGCTGCAAAGTCACACTTAGTTGCCTCAATAGTTAATTCAGAAAAAGTTGTTACATGCTTCATCATACTAGTTGTTGAGTACACATAGGTGCTGTGCTTGTTACTGTGGAGTTAGTCAAGTGTACAGGAGGGTCCTACTGGCATTTGTAGGTAAGTACCATCTGGCATTTTCTCCCTACAAGATCTGAAGAACTGATGCACCAGATATTTATAAAAGATCTGCTTTTTCTGACTGTATCTCCATACTTAACCACTACACCTCCAAATTATGACTTCACTGTAGTAATGTATTTCATGATGACAGAAGGAATTACAGCCTTGAAGCTAAAAAGCCATAGCTGTCTTTGACCAGACCTGCATATAGAACAGCGGATTTCTGGAAACAGCATTTTCTTCACCCTTAGAGCTTTATCATCCATCCAAAATCAAAGAACCAGGATATGCACTTTAGCAGGGGTGTAAATGCTTTTCAGTCAGTTCACATTTCTTCTGCCATATATAATATATGCTGATGGCATCTCACTCATCACTGGAGAGCAAGATGGGAGAACAGAGTACATAACACACAGGTAAACATCCTTTCTTTCTGTTTTGTGCATAAAGGTTGAAATTCAGCTGAGCGCAGGAGAATGGCTCCCAAGAAGCTGTCTCAGCACAAAGCCATGGAGAAAAGTGGCATTCATTTTTTCTTGTTCACAAGTGGAGATGGACACTAGGCTGGAGAGTGAAGACTGGGAAACCTCAAGGACAAACTTAGAAAAGCAATACATCATTTTCCAGAAATATGTTCTTATATCCACATTTTATTTGCTCCAGTAGTTCCAGCCTGAACTCCACACAGATGACAAGCAGATGAAAGCTGCAGAAGACTACACATTGCTCCTTTAAGTCCCCACAGGGCTGTGGTTTTCCTCCAAACCGGACTGCAAGGAAGGACCATGTGCATTACTGAGTGCTTGATTTTTTTTCTAAGAATACACTCGCTTTGGTAATAGCAAACTATAAGCCTCTGTATAGTTTCCTACCAGCAGTTTGATTCTGTCAAAGACCTGCTGACCTGCAAAAGTCATTGGTATCAATTTTGACAGAAGCTGGCAGTTCTGACAGTCAGTCTGCCTCCCTCAGGTCTCCCACACACCTGTACGCATCCATGCATACAGACAGACCAGGAGGGAGAGAAAAATAAAATATCTCCCAGAATTGCTTGTCTGTACCTCCTTGCCACTGGTCAAATAGCGTTTTCCCACAGTCTTTCACATATTACCTCCTTCTAGTCAAGCTTACAGAACAGTGATGGAGAAAAACACAATATTGAAGGGCTAACCTTTTATTTAAATAGCCACCAGATATGAAAGGATGGCTCTAACAATTTATTACCGATTCTGAGAAGAATGGTGAAATAAATGTTTTGTATCTCCTTGCAAATAGTAGAAGAGTAAAATACTATTCATCTCTGGTGAGCTCCAACTTTTCATTTTATGAAACAAAATTCAAAGAATATCAGAAATTCAGTGTGTAAGTATCACTGCTGATTCTTTTCCAGGAGAAGTCTTACCAGTTCTTTCTATGTTACACTCACAACTGAGCATTGGGATCTTAGATTAATTGCTGAGTGAAAAGGTCAGCATAACGTCAGGTTTGTAGTCTCAGTTCAAGAGACAGTCTTGTGAAGGCATATAACGCCTCAGTTTTCCTCTGTGTGTCCAAATTCCTCAGAAGTTTTTAATGCCTTGAATTATAGTTTAGCTTGCTTTCCAGGAGAGTTGGCTAAGTGATGGTACAATTTTTATGTGTATTTCTATCAGTGTCAGATATTTTCCCTCATCATAATCATTCTTCCCTTGTCTCCCTCCACTTCTTTTTTTCCCAAACAAAACTCTTACTCATGTCTAGAGAAACAAATAATAAAATATTGTACTTTGCATCTGGTGGATAATGTTCTAGCTGAAACTGTGAAAAGACATAAAAAGACCCCCAAAGGAGAAAATTACACTCCTGAAACACAGCATGATGAACTCTGTGCCATATCCAACATCGGACCTCTACCCTTACTCTTCACATTAGAATCAGGTTAGAAGAAATAATTACCTGGTAGTGGATATTTGGAGAGATTGTTGCTGAGTGCCTGTTCTATACTTCCTCAATGCAAATGAGCATCTGAAGAAAAAGCCATAATTTCACTGTCAATCAATTGCATTGCTTACATGGCTCTGAGAGGCTCAGCATACAATGAGCAAGGCAGAGGATCCCCTCGTATCTACAGACCAGGTCTGAATACAAATAATACATTGCTTCAGCTATTAACTGCTTTATTGCAATTTCTAAGGAATACATGTTAGAGGACTCTGTATCTTGTCAGAGACAAGTTATTATGTGTGACACCATTATCAGTATTTTGCAAAAATTATTTGGATATCACATCCATTGTTAAGATTGTGTGGTCACTTCCATTTCCTTTGCCTACCTGCCTAAATGTATAAGACATTTATTTTTTTTAATTCGTTCTTTAGCAAGAGGTTTTAATTTTAAAATGGCTTAGCTTTTACATCAGTTTCAGTATGCATCAGTATGAACAGCCAATTGTCATTATCCTGCCTTGTGGCTTATGGTGTGCCTTCCCTGTAAAGAGAAATAAAATCTTTGTTCTATTTTTACACTGCCTTATTGATCTGAGCCACATCCAGTGTTCAAAAGCTCATTTAAGCTTACTTAGATTTCAATGTTGCTCTTTGTCACTCACACTGATTTTCATAGACAGGCAGGCAGGTGTGTATGTGTCCATAGATACCACCTTTCTGCCTCTGATCTCTTTGTGTTATCACAGAAATAAAGCAATCTGTGTTTGAGAAGTAAGAAAAAATGCAGGTCTCTGTTAAGGAGAGACCATACAATGAATCCTACATCCCTGAGGAGGGGAACCCTGAGCAGGTTGATGTAATGAAGCCAGTGAAGTCCTGCGGAACATTGTTAACCTCTTCTTCAAATCTCAGATACTTTACGAGAAAGGGATAAACTTTTGGACTACTATGTGAGTACTGAGATAATTTCAAGTCTAGAAGGACTACATAGCTGTTACAGGCAGACTGCTCTCAGTAGTTCTCTTTTCACCATCCTTTCAGCAGCCTGAAAACCTCACTAGTATGTTATATTTTGGGAAGAAATCAGGTGTTTGTGAAATATGTGAGCAATACAGTACTCTGGTCCTCAGTAAAGATGATACGAAATAGAATTAGATCTTCTGTTGTGAAGACACGAGCCCTGTCCCTGCCTGAAAACAGAGAAGGGATTTACCTCAGTATCTCTGCTAGTAGCATGTTTACGAAGCATGAAGGTGAGAGCCATCATTCTCCAAATGGAGGTGGTTACATAGGGCAGGTCAACCTCTACCAGAGGAGTTATATCTCAGATAGTCCCCAAATGTCCTACCAAACAAAGCCACTATGTAATTCAGCTGCACCTCTGTTTCCAGGACCACCCTCAGCTGTTACGACACCCCCTGCTCAGCTGGCAGGTCCTGCGGCATGGGCACTCCATGATTATTGTTTTCCTCCTCCTACGGAAGACATCCATTTATTTAAATGGAAGTTGTTCCTGTAGAACTATGACATTATTTAATTCTTTCTAGTTATTGCTGATTGGAGGTACATGAGCCAAGAGAAAATACAGGACACAGAGCTTTTTTTCAGACAAGTTTTTTAGATGCTGAGTATTTATGCACTCGGTATGGGAAGCAGTAAAAGAAAAAAAATTGTTCTAGTCAAGTTACACCTAAATTGAATTCTCACTGTAGCTGAATTAAGGTGAAGTGTGTTGGATTGATAATCCTGGTGTAAGAAGATCAAAACTTGCAACATCCTCATTGTGCAGACGTATGCATTACAGTTCCAGTGTTGATTTCTCACTGTTCTGATCAAGCCCAAAAAGTTAGGTGCCTTAAAAAGATTTACAGCTTTGCTATGCTCTGAGTCCACCACAAATTACTTTGTTCAGCCTGCCAGATGCTTCTTTCAGTTCTAAACACCAGTAACGGACTCAGTCTATTCAGCCACTGGATATTACTAGCGAGTTTGTAATTCCAGAATTCATTTCAAGTCAGCATTTGTTGGGATTTTTGTGTGGTTTACCAACAGTCAAACACAGGGGCTCAGACAGTGATAGAAAAATGAATAGTGTTACAAAAGCTGCCAAAAATAATAATCAATCTCAATAGGATATTGGCAGAAATATATCCTTCATCATTATAAAGAGATACCGTGAAAGCTGTTTCTGCCATAAAAGCTTTCCAGTGTAACAAAAATGAATCTGACAAGAAAGAACCTTTAATTAATCCAACGAAAAACTATGCTATGCAGGTACAAAACAAAGGCAAAAACCAGAGCAAATTTCCAAGTGCTTAGAAGTTCCCATTTTATTCAAAACTAACAAAACAGGTAGAAAGGCTGCTCTGGACTACAGAAATTACATGGAAGGAATTCACATGCTTTGGAAAGGGATTGTTTTTGCCTTTACTCTGCTCAGAATGGATAACAGTATTGAAATTGGTAGTCTCCCTTCACAAACATTTTCTGTGGCTGTAAAGCAGTGAAAAAACACCAAGAAAAGGAATTCAAGTATACAGGAGGCCTCATAGACCTGGGATATTCATTACCTTTTCTTCTTCAGCATCATGTACCATACCAAATAAAATGTTTGTTTTTGAGAAAATGGACCTTGATTTGCATTGCTTTCTTTGATAGCTCTGTTACCAGAGGTAAACTTGTGTCTCTTCAGTTTAGGATTGGAAATACCAAAATTTAAATTTTGAATTCACCTATTTGAGCAATTTGTTGGTGCAATCAGTTTCCTCTGTCTGTTTTTTGGCCTTTATTTCTTGAGAACTGGACTGTAACTAATTTTAGTGCTAGCACACCAGAGATAAAATCTAAATATAGATTTGAAAAGTAGCAGGAGTCTGACATAAATATATAGACTTTTTCTGTTTGATCCTTTGAATTTATGGCTGAGATATGAAAAGCAGAACAAATACAAAATAAAGGTGGTGAGGAAGGAAAAGAGAATGTATTCTAGATCAAAGTCCCATTAATTAATTTTTTTGAATTACTGATAATGTTTTGAGTTACTGATCTATAGAAATGAGTGTACGTAAATCACTCGTGAATCAAATCTGATAACAGAGTGAGTACTTAAGCCCATGATTATGTATTTGGAAAGAAACAAAATTGTAGTACCAAGTACTTTGACTGTGAAAGCAGATACAGGAGGTACTTGGCCACCAAATACTAAAATACTGTTTAAATCTTTGGGGTAGCTTACCATTTCTTAACTCAAATACAATTTCAGTTTACAAGATAACTTCTGATGAATTAAACACTTGACTGTTGCTTAAACAATGTTAATAACTGGCTGGCATTTATTATGGTAAGTAGGATAATCTCAAAACAGTTTCTTGCACATACACAAGCAAGGTTAATCAAGAAGGTTAATTTTACCAAGACTGAAGTAAAAAAAAAAAAAAGGGAGGAATATTAATAGAAATTGGGAGCACTTAATGAATTAATTTTAATAGAGACTGTCAAAAAGCTGAACTCTGTGGAGGAATAAATACAGCAAGTACTATAGATGGAAAATGACAGAACAGGAAACAGGAGAAACAGATATCAGTATAAATTAGAATTTATGAAATATAGAAAACTAATGAGAAAATCTAAGTACACAAGGGAAAAATCAAGATCTGTCAAAAATTAATGTTAGGAATATTTATGGAAACATAGCTTCCATATTTTTGTGTATGTGTACAAGAAACATGATTTGGTAGCAATGAAATATACCCATTACTTGGTAGAGATGGTAAAATATTTAGTGAAAGGGAAAAAGCAACAGCATTTGAAAACGTTTATAATCTATACTTGGGAAAAAGCTTAAGATATATATATCCAGAGAGAACACTTCATAGTACACTGGTAGATAAAGAGATGATAAACGTGTTAGTGTTCAACTATTTCTAAAGCAAGCAGTTCTGAAGGACTTGCACCCACAAATCCTATAAATTATGGTGAGCCATGGACATTAACTTTCATCTTAGGAAAGCATTTTGGAATAAGTAAGAAATAAAACAGACAAAAAGAGTCTTAATACTTCTGAATACTTCACAAGGATAAGCAAGATGGCCTATGCAGCTATAGGCTGCTGAGTCTAATGTCAGTCATGGCCAAAATAATGAAACACTCATTTAGCTGATAAAGGACAGAAATATAATTAGTGCCAATCAACATATTTTAATAGAAAGTAGTATTTGTAGAACAAATCTGATTTCATAGGCAACTATAAAACACACCTGTCTTTTGTTAAGCTTCTTTTCTACATTATTGCATTCTCTTAAAAAAAAGCTCTCCACAGTATCTCTAAAGAACACACTAAGTGAACAAAGACCAGAGAAGCTGTAGACCTCAAATGCAGCTCTTCATGAAGAATCAAATGGAAATATTTTTAATGAAATCCATTCCCATACATGTTCCCCTATTAGTTTCTGATCTTAGCAAATATGCATAAAAGAAATATTTGCAAAATATAAATAATGGAACGAAGAGAGCACTCAGGGTGACCTCTACTGCATTTAAGTCTATCCATTGCATAATTAAAAAATTATTTCTACTGAATGAATAATTCTCTATCAAAGAAATACAGACCCTATCAGCAGATAGCTGAAATTGTGTCTGGAATGGAAAATGGGGCACACAACGTGTGGACTACATGGCTGAATACTCCATCTGGAGACACCAAAAAAGCAGTTTTGCAAGGATGGAGCATATAATTAAAACAAAACAAAACAAAACACGTCCTAATTTCTCATTTCAATTCTTAGAACCGTGACTGCCTCAGTGTTTCAGCCTCAGTGTTTTAGCAGACAGTCACAAAATTCATGGGAGAACTGAAAAAGTTCTTCGGTATTAGAGGTCAAAGTGACCATATAACTCCCAAGCTATGGTGGGGTAAAAAGTACTGGAGGTTTTGAGATGTTTAAAGTGTGTATCAGGAAATAGATGTGGTTTCTCCATTCACCCAGTACTGGCAAGACTAATACTTAACCTTGCTATGATGTTCATGCTTATTTAAGAAAAACTAAGAAAAAAAAACACAAAAAGAAGATTTAAACTAAAAAAAGATAACTTGTTTACAGGGTATGAAGTTCTCCAAGAATGAAAAAATACCATGTATTAAAAGACACTTCAGTTCCCCCTCCAAAAAAAGTGTTGGAGGGAGGGAAAGCTGAAAAAATTTTGTTTTTTCTTTTTTCAGTCCAATAAGCTGTGTGCTTAGCACAGATCTACGTGAAAGATAATTGCTTGTGTCGTAAAGGAAATCAGGTGATATGATCTAATGAAGTCTTTGCTCCCAAAGCTTTGTGACTTTGTCTGCATGCTGTTTTCTATTCCTCCCAATTACTGAGCAATTTATTCTGGAGTGTTAAGATTTCTTCTCATCATTGCCCTGATTGGCGTCTGACACACTCAGTGTTGTTTGGTTGGTTGGTTGGTTGTTTTTTTTTCAAAATGTTGAAGAATTTCCAAAGGAATATGTCCCAAATTCTCAGCAAAAAGTGATTTATAATGTGAATGCCACTTGAAAATCAGAAGTAGCAGGCAGCCACATTCGTCAGGCTCTTTTGCATTTTTGTCAGTATACTAAGCAACAGACATCCCTATAAACAAGAAAATCGCCATTTAAATGGACAAAGCTGAAGTTACAAGTTGAAGGACTGGTTAGAGGCAAGGAGGCTTGGCATAATAAAGTTCCTGTCAGCAAAATACTATAACTTCAAATTTCCGATATTACTGAATCCAAGAAAAGAGATCCCACTCTGTGCACGAACTCACATTTTTCGCCAACAAAGCAGTGAGCTATTTTTTCTTCTATTTCTTAAATATCATTTATTGTAAATCAGAATATGAAACAACCAGGCTGCACAACTAGGTTCTACAATGTTCAGGGTCAACAGCTGGGTTTTTGGAAATGACAATATATAAATACAAATCTTCCCATTGTGAATAAACATGAAGGGCAGGTATTAGCAAGTGCCTAAGAGCAAATGAACACATGCAAACATTTGAGAGATGTATGAATTTCTGAAGGTTGGAATCAATTATACGCTACTATTTTGACATTAAGACGTCAGTACAAAATATCAATGCTATTATTTGCACTAATGTCTTTGTTACAGAAATAGTTCCACCTAATGAATCCTTCATTATTCAAGCCTTACCACTCATACTCCTCGATGGAAGTACAGTGCAGATCTATTCCTCTCTACTTGTTTGTTTACCTCTGTTACTAGTCAAAGCACCCCATTACTCACTGTGTCAAACTATGGCATGAATCATCTCCTTGAAGTAAGAGAGATCTGGTGAGGCGGAGAGTAACAGAATGCTATAATCATGTACTTTGCAAGATTTCTCAGGAGCCCACAGATTGCCATCTTATTAAAGAACAGCAATCATATTTCAATAACAGAAGAGTCAATGTATACTACCACCTGAAATGCAACAAAAATTGTGCATAAGTCTTCATACTGGTTATAAAAAATCATAGCATTGTTTCTTCTAAACAAGAATATTTACATATCTGCAATTCTTTTTTGGGAATAAACAATATTTAAAAACTTGTCCAAGATCAGAAAGAACCAGCAAACTCCTAAGCTAAGTTCAGAAAATCTGAAAACCAGAGAGACTTCTGATATCTATAAAAATGGAACCAAATCTCCATATGCTTTGCTGTGGGAATTTCATCTGGAAGGATCCCACATGTTTTTGGAGTAAAGTTGTCTTCCTTGTTCCCTTTAAAATTATTTCTTAGATAAATGAGGATGTGCTGCCATGCTGAAGAAAAAACGCAAAGCCTGTGCACGTGTCCTGAACATGTAAATGATAATAAAGAGTTCATGAGAATGCAGATACCTTGAAGTTAATGGGAACTGAAATAGGAACTATGAGATCAAGCATATTATCTAGATGCAGCATGACCAAAATAACTATCAGTGTGAGCTCAATCTATACTCCCTTGAGGCTAAATATTAGCTGCCTAAAACTTCACACTAAGTTGGCAGGTGTGAACTGTTACCTTACTGATCCCAAACAGGAACACTCACAGTTTTACATTACTGCTCCAGTAGCACAGCCTGTTTCACAATAAAGACCTGATCATGCACAATGCGGGAATTTCCAAAGGCAAATCCTAATGCTGCTCCAGCAAGTTGAAATGTGATTGAAATGTGGCAGCTATCTATCTGTCAGCAGTGGCAAAGCACAGGGAGGCTTCTCTGTGGTTAGTGGGTGAACTGGAAAATGAATGGTGCATTAACTTCAACTTTCCATAGCTCTAATAAGCAGTTACACCAGGCTCTCTCTTCCTCACTGTACATCTCAACATATCAGTCTTTTCTGTTCTGCTTCACAATCTTTTTCACCCCTTTAGAAAATAACTTGTATGCCTATTCTATGATTACAGATGGAGACAGCTTACCAGGCACCACTATGCTGTTTAATGCAAAAGTCACATCCTGGAAACATCAGGAATTATCAGCCTCTTCAAGAGAATCCAAATCTGCTGCTGTCAAATGTGTGGGATGCTCACAGTCAGCTCTTCTGTCCTTATCACCCACTCATTCCAGTCCAGTGACCTTTCCAGCACAATAAAATCTGCCAACATACTGCAGACATAGTAAAAGTATGTGAATACCAAGTGCTATAAAATGTGCCCATTGTCTGTAGAAAGACTAGTTATTGCTTTGTCTCTGTCTCAGTAAATCTCTTAGATCTTTGTGCAAATAAAGACAACTTGAGGTTATATTGATTTACACTCCTGAAATTCAAACAAGCCTTAGGAATATGTTTAAAGCTGGTATGACTTCTTTAGAAACAAAGAGAAGACATTTGAAGTAAGTACATGCTTTGCAGACCACATGAATATTGTAACTTATTTCAAAATATTAAGGCAAGGGCTTACAAAGGGCTGTCCTCCTCACTGTGACTTCTGATGACAGCTCCCCTTTAGGTCTCAGAAAATCATGAAGTCCTATCAAAGAGGCAATCAAAGTGTTCTAATGCAAATTTACAGTTTATTGTCTTCTTACCATACAGCTGACATTTGTTTTACAAAGAGATCAATGACAACCTTTCATGCAGCTTAAACTTGATCTCAGTTATATCAAAGTGTTAGATAGATTTTTAACAAGAGGAGAGACGGAATTAAATAAGTGATTAATGTGATTAATGCCCACTGGTTTCACAGGTAGTCTGGTGAAATATATTTTGTTTGCAGTTCAGTCAAGAAGTAAGATTAGTTTTAGCTCAGGGTTCTCCTGATCAACTTTTATGATAAGATTTATGAATTAAATAGGATCAAAGAAAAGGTAGAGAAATAGATATTTCTAGTGTAAACTTTTAATAAAATTCTACAGATATTGCCAGCTGGTTCTGAAATAGATGTCAAAATTTCTTCCTTAACCTTATACTATCAATATCTAAAGAGAAGCTTCCAGAGTTTGAAGAACAAGAAGCCTCCAAGAACATTTAGAGAATGAAGGCTAGAAGTGGTTAATGAATATCTTTAACAAGAAAGGACAGGAGATAACTTTAGAAATATTTCTTCTTGTAAAAATCTATTTACTTCATTTTACTAACTGCAATGTGTCAACTAAAGAGAGTAAAAATGATATTACAAAAGAAGTCCCAATTTCCTGCTCTCTTGAAATCATCATGTGTATTGGTGTTTATTATCTATGCCGAACACCATACTCCTTTGGACAACTAAGCTTAATTTAGAATGCCAGAATAAAAATAAATAAAAACAATAAAGAAAAGAAAAAATGAAAAAAAGAAAAAAAAGGTACACAACAGTGCAGCTTTGTATTCTGTTAGACAAAAGACAGTTGGGCACCTAAACACACAGGAGTGTCCTTAGTAGAGTTTTCAAATGTTATTTGAATTCAGTGTAAAGCAGGGCAGAAAATTTGGCTATAAATCAGAAACTAGTAAAATGCTTATTGAGTTTTATGTGGTTAGTTTACATAACCTGAGAAGGGTAGGTTCATATTCTAAGTCACTGAAAGGAAGACACTTTTGTAAAGAGCTATATAAGAGATATATAGGAACAGAAACACCTTCTCATCTGACCTTTCATGCCACATCAAATGATGTCTTTTCTTAACAATATTTTTTTCTTTGAATTTCATATGATAATACAGATGTGCATGCAAATCTACAAATAATAGTTATAATAACAATTGTAAAAAACTCAAGCTGCCTTCTTTCCTGTTCAACACGTCTTACAATTAGGCCCCAAAAGTTGTACCTAATGCTAATGAGAATCATAATTACTCATTTTTTTCCTGACTGTAAAAATAATGTTATACTTTAATTATAGCTCTATATTTTAATGAAATTGTCATTTTCTGATTTTGCCCAATAATAAGAAATAAGATAACAACACCTTGGCAACACCCAACGGCATCTTTGCTCAATTAAGGAAAACTGTGCCAAATTTAGGAAATAACAGTATATGGTGAGTTGACTTTTTTTAGTCGAAGGTACAAAAAGACCTGCTTGTATTTGTTTCAGAATATATTTCCTCCCATAAGCCTTAGATCTGATGAAATCATTGTGCTATATGAAACTGTTTCTCTAATAAAAATATTGTAACTATAAATACTAATCGTAACATTCACAGGAAATACAGAAGACAATTAATGTTAGAATGATATTAGTCTCTTGAAAAACCCTAGGGTACAAAAAGCAGCAGAAGAAACCTTTAATTTTATGCTGGTGCACATTGTGTTTCTTTTCTTATTAGAATTTAAATTCATTCTCCCTTTTATAGTAAGGAAAACTGTTTAAACATTGTTCTTTGAAAAAATGTTACAAATACTGCTCCCAAAAGCACATTTCACAATGAAATGAGTTGCTGGCCTCTTCATAGAGCATCATGGCAGTAGTCTTCAACATAGGTGAAGATGATCTTGAACCCAAACAATTTCACATTAAAAATGATTTTTCTGAACTTCAGTTTGAGAGTTCCTTATACTACTGGTATCTGCTATAGTCTACTATTTAGGAGAAGAATTAACATCTGGCTCAGAAGTGTCTTTTCTTCATCCCCTGAATTCTGTTCAGATTTGGTGGACACAAAAAGTTAAAAATTTACTTTCCAAAGAGGAAAAGGCATATGGAGATCATGAAAATTGTTTGCAGATAAATTTCTTATCAGAAATCTTTAGTTGAAAGTACAAAGCATTTGAAGTTCTATGGTCAATTTCATAGCTGAATATGCAACTCATATGCACTTTCATTCACATTTTAAATTGAATGACCTCTGTCAGCATTCAAATTTCTTCTGAATTCACTTTTTTAAATACTTTCAGTGATTGGAATATTTGTCAAGATATTGAATATTCTGCAGTGAGTGCTGCAGAATATTTAATTGATAGCATTATTGAAATGCTGTATTGGAAAGTTAATTTTGAAAAGAGTCTTCTTCAGGGACAAATATATATATTTCACATGAAACCACATTTGATGAAGACTCACAATAATACTCCATTCACATTGCTTTCAAAGCAATATGTTTCTTTGGAAGCCACTATCTATTATCTAGCTACAAAACTGGGTATGAGAGTAAAAATGTATTGAACAAGGTCACAAATTTGCATATGAATTGGAAATGGAATTTTGATTATCTACCTCTGGTCAGGTATTCTCTCACATATCTGTTCATGGCTTTGTAACGATAGCTTGCTAGTACACAGAACAGAAAATAAAGGCAGCGTCTGTATCAATTCTAAATACTGAATTTTCAAAAGGAGCCATACTATTCAGACACTCACACAGAGTTTTCTAGGGCCATTTCACATGCAAAAGTGGGAAAGGAAAGAAGCAATGGGCATATATTGTTGCAAGGAATATTCAAGTTTGATACCAGGAGAACTTCGTTACATACAGTGCAGACATGGACTATGCTGTCAGGGGAAGCTGTGAAATCTCCACCATCATGAGTCATCAACAAGAAGAAGGACATGCCCATCAGGAATGACAGATGCATAGATCCAGTGAGTGGCAATCCTGTCCATGGCAGGGACGTTGGAACTAGATGATCTTTAAGGTCCCTTCCAACATAAGCTAGTCTATGATTCTATGATCATCCTGACCTGGGGCTGGGACAAGGCCAAAATGACCTCTTGAGACACATCAGATTCTGATTCTGTATTTCAAAAAAATAAGTCACACTAAAATGCTAAAAATGCACTAAACACTATAGCCATCCCAGATTTAATCAAACTAACAGAATATCTCATCACACCAGGCTCCAGAGGAATCTGAAATTTACAATCTAAGCAAAGAAATATTCCAAAAATGGCCTTTTCTTAAAGTACTTTTTATTCGCACTAGAATTATTTCCATCTTTTTGACACAAAATTGTCAATTTTGGCAAAGCCCTCAGAAATCCAGCAAATTGTTCAGGAAATTACTTTTTGACATGAAGGATGTACAAAGATGTATATTAAATGTATCCCTCTGCCTTCACTTCATTATATGCAATCTATACAATATCAGCCAGTAAGTTCATTTGGATATGCAATAGGAAGGATGAAAGCAGAGCCCAGGGAAGCCCTGATGATGAAGGCTTTAAGAATAGAGAAAGATTTACCTGTTCATCCAGTCAGAGATTAAAAATAAACCTTCATTCAATATTGAACATTCCATTCATTACTCAGTTTTTCTGAAGGCAAAGCAGGGATACTTTGAGTTGTGTCACAACCTAAAATGAAGAATGTCAGTGGGAACAGGAACATATTACCTTTTGTTGTAATTAGGGAGAGGACCTCAAGCAGAGCACCAATTATCTGAAATTATATCTGCACTACAGGTGTCAAAGCGTGGACTTCACTTAAACTAAGCTTTATTACAAAACAGGGGCATGTCATTGGGCTATACCTGATAGGGCAGGGCAGCAATGTGGGGCAGAATCCAGGGAAAAGCTCAGGACTCTGCATGCTTTTACAGATTCTCTTTGTCTTCCAAACTCTGTGCATGAAATATGGCGGTCCCCCGCCCCCAAAATTATACTACAGTAGCTGGTCTTTTAATAACAGCAGAAAGATTCTGACAGTGTTATAAAGAGCTGATTTGCTGACACAAGGTTATATTGATTGATGTGGTAGGTAGTATTTACTAGGTCACTTGAATAAAAGCAATAGTTTCTCCTTGTGCTGGCAGAAGCTATAGCATGTGTTAAGATGAATGATGAATTTCCTTCTAAAGATTAAGAAATAATTTCTTTACAGTAATTGTCATACTGTACTGACAATCTGAATGCCATTATCGCAGTAATAACTGAAATTATAAAGTGAAATAGTGTCATTTATCTTTGAATATAAAGAACATAGAAAGACTTACTTGTTGACTCACTTGAGCTATTCTTCTCTCTACCTGTTGTTCAATGCATTTACAGTCGACTAGTGGAATTTGTTTCAATAAGCACAATATTTCTTCATTTAGATATTATCTAATGGATTCACTATCTCTGGACAAAACTCACCTCCAATATAACTTTCAAGCAATTAATGGACTGTGTTATAACACTCTTGGATTGGACACTCCCTAAAACACAACTGAATTATTTTAAGGAAAAAATTATTATTAACATAGGATGCAAAGACATCTGTTCCTGAACTGAACCAACAATTGGAAGTGTGGTCAGCTGAGAAATAGGACTTGAAATCACACTTCTTCAAAACAAAATGCTACTATGGGCTCAGAACTTGTCAGAATTGCAATAATGCTCTCTACTCAAGGAGAATTTTCAGGCCATTAGGCATGAGTACCTGAACCAGCAGACTACTGCGCCTCATTAGAGGTCTTTCAGAAGCAGTTCAGGACACCTAAATATTTAAATATTTGAATATTTAAATGTGTTTAATGGAAGTTGGGTGCTTTTTTTTTTTTTTTTTTTGTTTAATTCTACTTTAGTGCTGAGAGTAGACTGAGCTAATTCAGTCTCTTGTGACTTAGACATGCTACCTGAGTGCCTGGCTGCTGTGCACAGGGACAGCCCCATCAGTCTCCTGCAGCTCCAGGACTGACTCTGCACATTACTCTGGCAAAATGTCTCATTGCATGAAAAAATTGGTTAAATTGGCTAAGCCAACAGAGAACCAATCCTAAAGGAAAAAAAAGTGATTAGCTTTCTGTGCCCACTTCTTGTGGGATAATATTATCACCAGTGCCAGCAAAAGGGACAATACTGGAAATCCTATCAGAAAGATGGGTGAGGGCAAGATAGCAGCTAGCTATAGGATAGCTTTAGTGGTACTGTAAGGCCACATATGAAGGTAGATGAGATAACATGGTTACTTCCCACCGTGTGCAAAAATGGAAGGGAAGGGGAGCTCAGTACCAGTCACAAGTGCTGTCACCAGAGAAGGACGATAATGAAAAATCTGGCCAGCTTTCTCTCAGTGAAAGGCAAATCTCCCAGTAAAAGCGTTTTATTAATATGCATGAGAAGCAAGAGAGAGGAAAGTGGAGAAGTAAATTTAGCAAGGTTGATGTCTGCATCTCTGGTGTGCCTTGTGTGTCAGAAGTGATGGGTACAAGATGGCTACAAATGCACTCAAGATCTGAAATGACAAGGGGAAATAAATTAATTTTCAAATACATTTCACAGTTCTCACAGTTAGGTGCAGCTTATTTTTAAAATTCCCTTTCCTATTCAGGATTCACTTTACTTAATGTAGAATGTGTTGTTTTATACTACTAGGAGCTCACTCTTAAATAATACAATTAGAAATTAGCAAGTTTCTGCTTTCAGGAAAGGTCTACACTAGCTGGAATTTATTGAATTTAAATAAGACATGCTTCGCACTTCGCATACTCTGCAGGGTAACTACGATGTAATCATAACTGCTGAAATAATTGTTTGCTTCTCCTTACACTAAGATGAAATTAGACTCACCTCATTTAAATTCATGTTGGTGTCTAACAGTGCAATAGCACAAGAATCCTAGCCTAGGATTCCTATGGCTCAAGTAAACACAATGTGTAGCCTGGTGTCTCCTGTGTTCCTTTCGTGGCATAGCTATGAAAAACATAAGGAGAACAACAGACAGCCTCACTGTCTGTGCACTGTTGCTTGATCATCAGGGTTTTTTTTTGTTCTGTATACTGAGGCTGAGACATGTGAATACAGAAAATGCAATCGACGCAGTTGATCTGAGAAATGTAATAGTTAACATTACATGCAATTGATAAAACACACAGTTTTTAAATTTGGGCCATAGACCTTGCTAGTGTAAATCAGCACAGTTCTACTGAAACCAAAGGATGTACATGAAAATCCACTTTGCAGACACTATCACAAAACCATTGTCAGTCCATTGAAACACTGAAATAGCTATGATGATCTTACTTAAAACTATTTAGATTTGTAACTATCACTGCAGATGTTGGATCCCTGTTAATGTTAACTGCTCTCGCTGCAATTGCTCTAGAGTAACATCAGTATCCTCCAGATCCTGATTATAGACTAAAGATATCTGTTGGCTCCAAACTTAGATGTTGGAGCTGACCGCACATTTTGTATGTTGCGTGACAATCTGCTTTTGCAGCTTATCTGCAGTCAGCTGACTGTCTGATTTATATTGCCAAAGAAGTTTTCTTTGGATCTGATCAGGACGTGCACAAACTGTGAGTAGGACAAGAAATGGAAACATCAGGGATTGTTTTTCAACATTTTTTTAAAACACTCTCTTAGTGAAAGTAAAATATAAGAGAAAAATTGTCTTTTCTGAATCAGATTAAGAGCTGCAAGAGGTCAGGACCCTTGGTTACTCTCAAATTTTTTGAGAATTAGTCTTCACAAATGCTGAGGCTGGGTTCATGAAAATATCTGTATACCTCACTTTCTACAGTAGCTGTCTTTTCAGTGTAGAAGAGGATGCAGACTCCTAGTAGAAAAAACCTTACACTTCTAGTATGCATATTCTTGTATTGTAAAGCATAGAGAAAGATTGCCACCATTGTGCATGTAAGCAGAGGGTAGAGTTCTGCAGTAGCAATCTGAGATTCTTCATTTTACTACAGATTGAAACCATTTTACTCTGGTTTTGAGGATCTGGAGCTGAAGGTCAGAATAGTTAAAAAGAAATGCCAAAGATCTGGTCACCAAAATCGTTTATGCCAGGGCTGTCAATCTCAAACTGGTCATCAGGACCAGAGATCTTCACTGATGTTATTCACTTCAGGCAGCTCAAGGAAAAAGAGCATAAATCTTTGTTTAAAGTGTTTTATTTGAGGGTTTTTTCCAAACTTTACTGTAGGTGTCCAAAGATGGTTAGTTATTATTTCTGAAGATCTGCTATTTTCTTGAATTACAGACAAAACAGAACAAAATGTCTTTTTTTTTAGGAGGGATGGCTTATAGCTTCAGGAGCAGAATCACACTCCAAACACTTTTTAAGGACAGTTAAAAATGCATGGTATCCATTCTGTGTTCTTGCACTTTGTGTTCACATGGGCAGACGTGCTCATTTGTCAGTGGTTGCTGACAATGTTGTTGCACTGGCACAGGGAAGTAACTTGCCCTAGAAAAGATGTCAGGTCAGAGTAGAGTTCATCGGTTAGCCTCAGTGAGTAGTTACAAACATCTCTCCATATGTCAGCAGACATAGGCCCCTGGCCTGTGAGTGAATAGGGCAGAATGGGCTGGTCCCTCAACTGGCTTGGCAAAGCCTTCTGCCCTTGGCATTGCTCCCAGCTCTGCTCTCAGAGCTTCAGCAGATACACCACAGAGTGGTTTGGAAACAAACAAAAAGCATGAGCTCTTTGGGTCCCATCAGACTCTTGTCGACTTTTTGCTCTGGTAACCAAGGGGAAAAAAAAGCATAACATTGCAGAAGACCATAATGAAAGGGATAGCTGAAAGTCAGAATTGTCAGATCCACTGCCTGAGCAAAATCATTGAACCTAAAGGTCCTTTTACTTTTAATGGATCAACTGGACAAGAAACTGTAGCAGAGGTGTTATCTAGCCATATATGTGTCTGATCTTCTTAACTTAAAAATAACATAAAAAGTTTTACCTACCTGTCAGTAAAAACCCTTGATCATGTAAAATCTCACATTCCTGTCTTAATTCAGAAGGTTTCAAAAACTCACAAAAAATAAAAAATAAAATAAAACAAAACGTGCTGCCATTTTTTTCCCACTAGCTTAGTCTTCTTAAAGTATTTGTTACCTTAAACTGTAATGAAGCACTTCCAGTCAGTCACCTATCTCATATCAATTTGTGGCATGCATGACCTTTCTTAATGCAGTCATTCTTTACAGTGGCTTTTCACTGTATTTATTATAGCAGTGGCTAATTGAATTAAAAATTGGACACAGTATGGCTTGAGAAGCCTCTTATTTCTATGATTCTAGTAATAATAATTCTAATGAATTCTTTTGCTGTCATATAGCCACTAGGAATAAAGCAGGTAAGCATTTTGGTTTTATTCTAGAGTCTAGGGGACTTAAACACCCCAAATTCACAGAAATTTCTGGAACCATACTCCATTTGCGAAAGCCAATTTGGAAAGCCAATCAATAAATACTTTAAACAGAAGGTACATTAGCTGAAAAATTATTCTTTCAGCTTTGGTGCCAGAATAAAATTTTTCAGAGAATTCTACCAAAACAAACAAACAAAAAACCTCACCAAAGTAATTGTTTTGTTCGTGTTGTAGGCTCACAAATTTTGCTCTTCTGTCCATGAAGATTTTCCATATGGGAAACACACAAACATCCTGACATCGAGAGCTGTCTGAAGCCAACACTATTTATTGCATGCCTGAAGGGAAGACAGCAGAGAATTCACAGTAGACACAGAGAATGTAAATCTTTGGTGAAATGCACCTCACAGGTCCCTTGATGCATCATTAAGATGATGGACCAAACCTAGTCACACTGACAGATTACATCGTCTCCCTCAGGACAGATATATATATATATATATATATAGCCTTT
The DNA here is from genome assembly GCA_013396635.1 of Penelope pileata. NCBI lineage: Eukaryota > Metazoa > Chordata > Aves > Galliformes > Cracidae > Penelope > Penelope pileata. The sequence goes on along the minus strand of WBMW01006403.1, from coordinate 139,849 downwards.
GTAGGTATCCAAAATTCATATTTTTGATCTAAACAACCCATTTCTGATCATAAAAATGCTTCATAATATCTAAACTTGGAGTGAAAAAGGGGGAAAGACTGTTATCTTTGATCAATTTGATGGTTTGTGGAACTAGCATAGACTTAAGCACTTAATGTAACTGCTGCACGAAATGATTTGTAAAATCATAGATGATCTCAATGTGTCCCACACAAGTGTTCTTACCCTTTCATGGTCAAAAAGTAGACCACGACCTTGTTTCTTCATTGCTGTTAAATACCTTTTCTATTTCTTTTCTCTCAACACTTCTATTGCAGTGAGATAAGTACTGTCAGCAGAATACTGCCAAGAAGGAACAAATGAGGATCCATACATATATTAAATATAGTGGTGGGTATTAGCAGATGTCATTGCAAAAATTTAAGGGGTCAGTCCCCCAAATCTACTTCTTAGCTGTCATCTGACTTTTTTTTATGATTAGTACGCCATTAACTAATGATCAGATCTGCCAAGCTTTCTTTATTTGTGTCCCTGTTGTACTACAGCTGTAGATTTCTCCTCTCTAAAGCTTGCACCTGTGTATCTTCATTCAAAAAATACAGTTAATATCACATACTCAGTTGCTAGGAGAAAAGACTGAAGAAAGCCTTGACCTGAACAGGTGAAACAGTGTCTTCCAGAGAATGAAGAAGCCAGACAAATGATCTAATTTTTCCACTGGCTGCTGGATCCTTTGAGCCAAAAACCACTTCCAGAGAGAAACAGGGGAGCACAGCCCAAAGAGACACATGTTCTGTGGCAAGCCAGGCCTTGCTATTGCTACCTCAAAGCAAATTTGAACTGTCTGTGGAGGCAGCATACAGAATCTTCTGCCAAAATAACTGGAATCTTTTCTCCTCCCCAAAAGCAGCAAGTTGCTCAGTGCTAGAGAGCGGAACAAGAAAAGAGCACTGAGTTCTAAGTCAGCCATTGGAAATGGTTGGTCATGATGAGTGGTGAAGCAAATGGACTCCCCCAAAACCTGCTGCTATTTGCCAGCTGGAGGTGTGGCAAACAAAAAGCATTCCTGGATTTGCGTGCTCCTCACAGTAGTTGTATATCCATCTCAGGTACACAAGTATTGCCATGGAATGTCACTAGTCCTTCTTTCTGTTCTGCCCCCTGTATTCACATGCCTTATTTGAAATTTAAAAAATTCTCTTATGATACAACTGTGAAACAGTAGCTCTGAATGAAGATGAGAGCAATTCAGCCAGCACTCAGAACTGGCTCCATGTCTGTAAATACTCAGAAAAGTACACTTCATTATGCTCAGACTGATCCCAGTCCTCTTGCACAGACAGAGAAAAGAGTGTTGGATTCATCCTTTTCAGGTTCATAGATTGAACTCCTACTCTGAATTAGTACCCCAAAGAGCATCTCTTTCCAGTGTCAACACATAGAGCTTAGGAATTTTTATGAATAGCCATGAAACAGAAATCTGACTTAAGGAAAAAAAAAAAAAAAAGGGCAACTCAAACTTTTCAGCAAAACAGAAAAAAACCCAACCAAGGAATGAGGGGCAGGATGCTGAGGAAGAATCAGCATCCTGCCCCTCTAAATATTTGCTTGACAAATTTATGATGATCACCTTAAAGGCCAAGAAAAGAAACAAAATCTGTATTCTCCTTTCCATGCATCCTTTCTCCACGCTACTTCTACTCAGAAATAACCTACAATTTCTTCAGGATCCATTAGAACTTTTATTGACAGAACTAGAGAGCAGTGCTCTTGGTAGAGCTTTCCATTTAAAATCTCTAATCTGCGTTTTATCTGATTCTGAACAACCTTCTTCTAAGTAGAATTTATGCACTCACTCTTGCTCTGAATGCCCTTTAGGATCAGAGACTATGTATAGCACTAACTTGCTTAAATTTCACATCTATTAAAAAAAAAAAAAAAAGCTCACAAGTTCTTCCAAACCAATTTTGGTTTCTTTACAATGATTTTAATTGACTGCTTCACAGCAGCATCAAAATGCCATGATCAAGTGGCAAGAACAGCATACTCACATGACGCATTAGAACAAAGTGTTTGCTTGTTTGAATAAGGAAGCAATAAAATGACCAGAGTGGGAAAAAAACTCCCAAGAAATCACAACTGTATGATGTTCAAAACAGAAATCAGTCAGCCACTCAAACAATAGAAAAGAAAGACTAACTTTCTCTGCATAACAGAAGCTTGTAGCTGCATTTTCCTGGAGTCTGGAGATACAGTACTTGCTGTGTGGATCATTTTCAGATCATGTGGTTGACAAATGCATTTTTAAATCTTTGGGAAAAAAGGGATTTTATGGATATATTTTTTATTTTAGGAAAATAATAAGAATAATAATAAAGAATAAATGCAAAAGCTTTTGAGAAATGCATCCATAAACATTGCAGTTGGAAGCCAAAGGATGCTGAGCATATTACATCTGGTCATAGTGGTGAGTGCTGAGCACTGAAAATCTGAACATGTGCCATTTCTGAACTCTGGTTATTCTGGAATGGAGCCTAGAACCGTGTCTGGGAATAGTATATATTGGATGACCTTCATGGTTCTTTTTTTCTTCCCTCTCTCCACATCTGAAGCATCTGGTGGAAAGAAGAAAGATGGGAAAGGGTAAGAGTGGGTAGGAAAGTTGTGACTGGTCAGCTTTGACAGCTGTATTACAAATACAGGTTTTGTCTTGTGAAGGAAACATAACAGGGTGCACATCCAATCCTCTCTTTGGCTTCCTAACATCTTTTCAAAAAATCCAGATGCTAGCCATAATTGAGTATTGAAACCAAATTACTGCGTGCAGTGCCTCTAGTTAGCCCAGAGTTTTCAGTGCTGGTTGCTGTGAAGAGGATAATTTTGATCAGATCTCAGTTACTTTTTGAACAAAAACAAGAAGATCAACTGTTTTTGAGAAACAAAGTTGGCAAATGCAAGGATGTATAACCATAAGGTGCTAGATGCTGTCAAAAACATGGATTTCTCAAATTGTGTTAAGGAACGGTTTCTGTACAAAGCATTTAAGACAACAATTCCAGGATTAAAAATAAGGTATCTTTAAATTTAGTCAAAACCGTCAGAATGACAGAATATGGGAGAAGAATGTCAGCTACAACTTCGATCTTGCAGACTGAATTTAGGTCTTCTGAAGTTGGCTTGTGCTCAGATCTCATGTAAGGCTGAACTCTCGCGTGCACACCTTCCCTGGAGGTGGAAATCATACCTTTTACCAACGTCATGATCAAACTCCCATAAGCCAGAATAAGTCATTTTATCAACTTTCTTCAGAATAAGACTCATAAAGAGAGGCTTTGAATGTCTGCCGTGATGACACAATTCCTTCCCCTGGAAAATGGGCATTTGCGTAACCATAAGCGTGTAAATCTGAATACTATGACTGAAAACTTGGACTGAAAATTTTAAAACTCTTTAAAACACGTTCCTAAACGTTTCTGTGTGCTTGATCTAGCAGGTAACACATGGTTCTCCGGCTAATGCTATAGCCTCATTTTGGCAAAGCTTAGGGATCCAGAATAGCCACCACCACCCAGCTGGGATCAAGCCCAAGGCCGTTCCCTTGATAAACAGTCATGTGGAAGAGAGGTGGCAGAGAAAAGAGTTAAAGAAAAGCCCCTGAAGAAAAAGAGATTCTGATTGGTCATGGACACATTTAGTTTAGTGAGAAGTTTAGCAACTGCAGCACTCAGCAGGATCTCCACTGAATAACATAGATATGTGTCAGTGATTTGACTCCATCGAACTGATTTCAGGAGTCCTAAATGAGGACTTAAGTCACAATACTCTGAGCTGACCACAAGTCACTGCATGCTATCTTATCTCCCCCTTTCACTTTTCCCAATGCCTGCCAGTAGGACTCCTTGCCAGACAACTGAGAAACTGCAGAGCAATTGTCTGTGTCATCTTGCAGATGGGCTACAAAGGGTGCTCATTTAGCACTCTCACATGAACATGCTTTTGACCTCATGCCACATGAACTACCCTCTTGTGGGTTCTGGTTGTATAGGTCCTTATTTATCGCCAAGGTGAGTGTGGGGGAATTTAAATGCCTTTATTTAGTTCACACCCAAATGCTTTTCATACAATCTAAAAAACATTTGCAGCTTCCTTCACAGCCCCAGTCCTTCCTCCTCCCCTCTTACATCTGCTGCTATAAAAACCAGCCTGTTCCATATTGCTAAAAGTTGAAAATTAGAATTCTGAATCACTTCACCTTTTGCTTGCCACCCGGATTATTAATCTTTATATCATAAATAGAGGCTCAGTTGGCTCTAAGCAACTGTTATTTTAGTGTCTGACAGGCACAGGCTTCCTTGTCTGTCTGGAGACTTATTTACATTCCTGTATCCTGGCCCACTATTGAAGCATCCTCAGCTCTCATTCAGACAAAATTCCCATTGAGATTTTAAAGGCCCCCCTCCAATGAATTCTTAGAATCTCTCTCATGGTGCCCAGGATAATGAAACATGAATCCAAGTTGTTTGCACTGATCCCTTGCTCATGGCATTCTGCTACAGTTCCAATCAACTGAAAATGTACTGTGATTGCTATAAGAAGAAAAGGATGCTGCCAAAGTGTTCTAAACACACTGTTTATTTTTGCAGTGCTCTGCATTTCCGCAGTCCAAGATAACCCAGATTTGCCTTCTGGCATATTCCAAACCAGAGGCTTTCTAGATGTTGCCAGGACAATAATTCAAGCTGACATGAGGGGTTGGATTCTCCTGCCCTTATCAATGTCCTTCTTTGTCTCGCAAGATGAAAATGACAGCAATGGCCAGCAAATGAGTCACAGAAAACAAGTAGGTCCCTAATCCCCAAGACCAGTGCCAGATCTGGTGGCACCAAAGGGAGGGGGCAGATATGGCTTCACAGAGCTGTGATCTGTGATCCGAGCACCTCACTCTGCTTACCTTTCTCTGTCAACCTCTTACGAGAATGATTTTTCAACACAGAGGACCAACATGCCTAGCAAAAATCATCCATATGCAGCTGCAGGTGAGAGCAATGGAGGCACTTTTTATTCCATCACAAGAAACGAAGACAGAGCTCCTCACATCTTGCCTTGGAGCACTGACTTGGAAGTCCTTAACTATCCCACAAATATAAACATTTGAATGTCATTTTGTGCTCAGCACTGAAGCTAATTTTCCTATTCAGTGATTCTGTCATTTTGTAAAATGTGTACAATTTGCAACATTATTATAAAAAAAGGCAAGTGCAAGAAGATTAAAATTCTGACAGAGGCGTATTAGCTTTGCTTGGCAAAAAAATAAAAAATAAAAAAAAGAAAGAAAGAAAACCTTCATATGTTTGTGAATCATTCCTGAGATAATCACATTCCTTTAATGAAGTTGTTTCCATACAGGAAGAAAAAAAAAAAGTTTGTTCTGGAAAGCATCATGAATATTAATACAAGACAAATAAAATTTCTCCATTTTGGGGAGCAAAGAGCTCTTTTCCTTCAAAAGACTTTATAATGACAGGATATAGATTTTAAAAGGTTAAAAACACTATTAATCTGGGCAAGATTTTAGTGTGAATATTTGTACCATAAATCTGGTAGATGTCATACTTGGTTTTAAAAATAAAGTCAACAACTGGTAGCTGTTTGAATCGGTTTTTACTCACGCCTCCTATGTGAGAAAGGTGTGCAGCTCTGGGGACAATTTAGCTCATTACAACACACTAACAGTGAATACTTTGAGGAACCTTAAAGGTTTAGAAATTTATTTTTAAGGGGGAAGGAAAGAAGGAGCATCTTAATTTATATTTGAAAGTGTCTTTTTTATCAGTAAGTAGGAGTTTGAATCACATATATGCAATGGATACTGTTTGAACAAAGAAAGAACCTTTCATATTACAGCTTTCTCCATCAGCTACCTACAGCAAAGCTGAAGCTTAATGCAGTACCCCAGTATCTTTCACATTTTAGTTTTCATGATCCTCCTTACTTGCAGCAACTGCACAGGTTTGTGGAAACCAATATTCCGTTCTCAATGCTTCAGAAAATCATTATGCAACCACAGCAAAGCCTATACAACATTTTCTCATACAACCACAGAATATGTCATTTGATTTATGTTTCAGTCTTCTAACATCAACAGTATAGTATTATATTTAACAGGTTCACAAACGTACAAATTATTTTTTAAGGATGGAGAAAATGTTTCTCTGTATTTACAGCTAGATTTAATGGTATAGTTACTGAAAAGACCTGTAAAGCAAGGCAAAAGAATGCAAAGGTAATTCCAAAGATCAGATCTTTCAGAAAACTGCAGGAAAATGGTCAGATGGAGCTGGTAACAGCCCTAGTCAGGATGCAAGAGCATCACTGTTTCAAATGAAAAAAATAGATGGATGCTTAAGATATGGTTTATACACCTATCACCCCTGAAAATGTCAAACTTAATCTGGGAAGAACTGGAAACAAAGCTGTGGATGCTTCCCCAGTGAGACTAGAATACAGGCTTCTTCCTGCAACAGACAGCTGCGATACAAAATAAGTGATATATTTTGCTAGTGGGAATCACCGCTTCTGTTTTTAGCATAAAAAAAGTAAATTGAAAGTCACAATACTGTGGTTAGTTTATTGACAGAGTTGGCAAAAAAAAAAGTCACCTGAAACAAAACAACAACAATGAGCCTCTGTTACCCCCAGCTCAATTTTCACTCTTATATTATGCCTACTCATTTTCAATGAAAATATATTTAAGGCAAAAATATCATTTCAGATATGGAAAAACTTCTAAACCATTCTACATAGATGACTACGCTGAAAAGGAGGAAAGATAAGACATGGCTGATTTTCTGACAACGGGAATTAAGTACCACAAAAAAGAGCCAGGGTGTTTCCTGATAAACTCTGATTAAAAAATAAAAATAAAAAAAATCCAAACTTAGTTCTAGAATTGGTTATACAGCTTAAAACACATAGCAAGCATTTAAAAGGAAAAACTGCTCTCTCACTCTTTTTTTTTTTTTAATTTAATCTAACACTGCCAAGTAGCCATTGAGCAAGACTGAACCATTCTGAACTTGTTCAGCATAGGGCATACTGATCAGCAGAGCTCAGAATAGAGGAACAAAGCTCAGAAACAAACAAGTGAGTTTAATCAATCGAAGTTGCCCAACAGCAAGCAAGCAAGCAAGCAAAAAAAA
>WBMW01006403.1:115352-132621 GCA_013396635.1 Penelope pileata | reverse complement strand
AAAAAAAAAAATCTACAGATAATTTGGACCATAGCATAGCTTTAAGGAAGCCACATGAGTTACAGGTAGTGCAGGAAAGAAGTGACGTAAAACCCGAAATTTTTTCACTGTGCTAATTATAATGTTTAACTTACTCCCTGGGATTTTACAAATCCTAATAATAATGCTGGAAATATCAGGCAGAGAATCAGGATTTACTTTAATTACAGGAGCTTCAAAATGATAAGAGAAAGCTTAGAAAAAAAATTGCAGGTTAAAAATAATCAGTTTAAATGTGACACAGAAGTGTCAATGAGAAATTTGAGATACTGAGAAAGAAACATCTAATGTTCCAAGGGACAAACGTGGCTAAAGCATTTAGTCATCATTAGCTTCTGGAACTATGATGTTGTACTATTCTCAGGGAAAAATCAAAATCTTATCTTTAAGAGTCTAGATTAAAAAAATTATTGGAAACTGAGTGATTCAAGAGCCCTTTGGAAATGTTAAAGATTGATGTTGCAGACATGGAGAAGTGCTGCACAGGAGCAATAAGCCAATGTCTTTATCTTGGATTGAATCATGAAAAACTATTCAAGGAGTTATGCAGCTAGAACAAGAGGTTGTGACAATATAATCCATTTAGCTTCACAGGACCCTGGCTTTGTTTTGATTTGAATTCAATTTTTTGAATTCCAAAAATAGAAGCATTAATATCAAGGCTTGATTAGAGGAAGTGTCTTATCTCCTCCTCCACGCATGTGAGAGGCTGTGAGGTATGCCTCACCTTTGCTCAGGCAGAGGGAAGATTAGTTCCTTCCTGTTGGAGAGATGAGCACTCACATCCTCTGACTCCTGCTCATTTCAGGAGCCAATTGTGTATTTAAAGGAAGAATCTGGCTCCTCCTGTGAATATTACTTTAGAGGAGAGGCAGGTTTCTCTAAGAGTCATTTTCTGACACAAGACCCAGAATTTACCTCTTTGACTATTTATTGTAAATACAGTCATTTTGTGTACACTTAGCAGGAAGCACAGTGGTGTTCATGCTGTAGTGGAGACCATAAGATGCTTCTATGTACAGTTGCAGTTAATTTAAGTATAGCTCAGGAGCAATCACTGTTCAGAAGTATCATATTCACAGTGCATCTATATTACAAGGCAGATTATTTCTTGTATCAAAACCTTTTAACAACTAGCGTTGTTCAGTTAAACATATATATATATACCTGAACACCCCAACCACAAAGTATCAGAAATTGCCTGTATCATCAGAACTATATTGGCTGATATAAATGTATGTGATCAAGTCGTAATGTAGATGTTTTGCAGGGTTTCTGCCACACTACATGCCTCATTTTCTAGGCATTCATCTGGACACAACAGGTCTGGATTTATAGATATATTGAGTGCTTGAAGATGTGGCAAAAATCAATGAAAACTAAGCCCAGAAGACTAATTCTCAGAATTCTTTTAAAATTCAGCTCTTGATATCTCAGATGGGACATGGTAGAATAAGCACGCACATATTTTACCTTAATCTACCCTTGTGTCCTATTTTGGCTTTTAAAATGCTCAATATTCTTTCTTCAGGATTCTCTTCCTTACATCAGACTCCTTTTGCAAGCATTTATACCGCCCTCCAGCTCCACGCATAAACTACAGTTCCTTAGCTATCTCCACGTCCTTACTTCTTTGTCTCTATGCAATCAGTCCCTACTGCTTCTTCATTTTCAGTTAATTTCTTTCCCACTTCAATTAATTCCTATTTCACTTAGTTTCTTCATTATCCAACTTTCATCAGGATCCTCATCCCCACTTTTCCATTTTGCACTGCAGCTTTTGTTCTCTGCTTTTACATCAGGTATTTTGCCCTCTCCTCTTCCACAAGATGTGAGAACAGATGTCACAGAAGATGAGAAAAAGAGAGTTTCCCTGTTCTGTGCTTTAACATCCATGCTTATCCTGAGTCCAGAACAGCTACAACAGAGTTCAGGTTATTTCTGTAGCCTAAGCATGACTATGTTCAATCACAGTGGAATATTTGGACATGTTATCCAATAAAACTAAAGTCTCTGTTGAGCTTGTGCAAACTTCAATTACTTTTTTTGAATTGTAAGAATTGTACCTTGGCTAAATTTCTGCAATATCTCAGGCACTGAAAAACACATTCTGACACAAAAAGCACTGCTACCAAACCTTAAGTTGCAGCTCAAGAACTGGGACACTACAGATATTTTGCCAGTTTACCGGAATTATTTTTTAATTTTTGTTATAACTTATTTTCCAAGATTTTCTCTAATAACTAACATTTAACATTTAGCCAAACTTTAAACTTATGTTTAAACTTCATTACAAACAGATGAAAACTTGATTAACTTTCAGAAGAGTCGCTGAAGTAGCTCTGCCCATGGACATTTCCAGCCAAGGAATTCTAGATTTTAATCATATGCTGCTTAGGTTGCAGTACATAAATTAAAAGCTATATTTGGTCACCACCATTATTCCACTTTAAAAATACATATATAAAACCAGAATTCTTCTTAAAAATAAATTCCTGTTTAAAACACCTTCTGTTTTTCATAATGCCTTAGCCACAGCACTGCAATTAGAGTCAAGTTAATTCAGCTCAAAGATTCCAGACTATTAGGACTGGGGAGAGTACATAGTGCAATTTATTCTCTAATGATATTGTGTAAAGGCAAACTTATCACTTGCAGCAAGCCTTGAAATACACAGCCTTAAATGAATAAGGAAACATAAGTTAATTAAACACTAGAATGTCAAGGATTTAATGACCCCTTGTACTGTGGAGCAATGAATAACTGAAACCTTTAAATAGCTGATGAGAGCAACACTCATATACCAACAATATTGTTATAATTTAGTAGTTGAAGAAACGCAATATTGGAAATAGAAATTCAGACCAATGGCTCTGTTGCTTTGACAGTCAGCAAATAATACATTGCGCATATAGATTTTGTAATTGGTTATGCATGTCTTCGTATTTGCTGTAACTTCCACAGAACCAATAAGGTTACATCACCGAATGCCTTTCACCAGTTGTGCGCCAAAGGAGAGCAGCAGTGGGCACAGAGGGCTTTGGCTGCAAATGATGAAATGCCAGCTCTCCATCCGGCCTGCAAGGCAGGCTGGCAGCTCTTGTCCTCAGCCAGCTAAAATGGCTGCATATTCAAGAACCCCTGGCTGGAACAGTTAACTCATCCCAATTACCTGCAAGGCAGCTTCTCTTCACAGCCTGGCCCATGCACTGCATCTACACTTTCCATTGTGTCAGCCCACTTACGTCTTTTACTGAGGATGGGATAACAGCAGATATCCTTCTCCTTCCAACAGCCCTTTCACTGGTACAGCTCCTTTGTTTGCTAGGTCAACAAACTACACTCTTCATGTCAAACGTGTAGTTTGTAGTAGGAGAGTTGATAGCACTAGGGACAGCACTATTTTCAATCTGAGGCTCTCCTTTGTTTATTATGGAAAACAGCACACTCAACCAATGTAGTCATTACCTTAATATATTCCAATTCAGTTTAAATTAGACACATCAAGTCTTCTAGAAGGGCTGTCAATCCCTGGAGAAATAAGAACAGCTGTCCCCTTCCTCTGCAGCTCAGGTGAGATGTGGGGCAACCAGTCCACTTCGGTGATACAGAGGGGATGAGCCCACATCTTCTAACTACCAAATTTCTCTAAGCATGATGAGAATCAGCAGTTGGCCAATGATATGCTTGTAATCCTTCTCTTTGATTTCTTTCCCCTTCCAAAAATGTTTGCTTGTTTTTGTAATCAGCTACAGCTGATTACCAAAAGCTTCTGTTGCTCTACTGAAAGTCCAAATCACTAAAAGCTAGAGACTCATTCTTCTTTTCTCAATTTACAAAAAAACTGTACTGTGCAGAACCACTACACTTTGCAATGGTAGAACTGTAGATCAACGTCAGAACTATGGTATCGTTAGCCAACAACATACATACCTCTAAAGGTGGGACAATCAGTTCAGATTCATTCTCGCCCTAGAGAATATGAGAAGAACAGCGCTAACAGGAAACATCAATAGCAATCAAGTTCCAGATCTTTGTTAACATGATTGTTATGAAACTTCTCTAATAGAAGCCTTGTCACCTCAAACAGAAAGGAAGAATTGACCCAAGCTTCCTCAAGACTTAAAACCTAGTTACTAAGGCAGTTAAAAAGGCAAAAGAGTTGAAAGAAAACTTTCTCCTTCAGAATATTTCTATTTATCTGTTCCTCCCTTTCCGCTCCTATATGGCTATAAAAAAACAATTCAACAAAAACTTCTGTCAAATAAAGTAACACTATTTTTCATTTTGTAAGACTTTAACCCTACCTAAGACATCTCAGTGTCTAAAATCTGTAGTTATACCAACCTATCAGTAAGCTACATAGCCAGTACAGTATACATATCAGTATAACACATATCAGTATAACCAAGGACAGCTGTAACTCTGCTGACAAGTCTTGACTAGCAGCAAAAACAGCTAGGCTAAAATTAAAGGGACTGCAAATAAAAGTTTGTCTTGAGCTTCTCAATCAAAGAAAATTAAACCTGGTGTTTAATGAACTAATTTTCATCATTTGGAAATGTGAATCAATCACCTTCACAATGTTTCATCAAAGGAAGGTGAGAAAATCCCAACATGGTAGATAACTACGGGAGCATTGTCCAGTTCTGTAGTGTAACCAATGCTATTTTACAATCTTTACTTCTGCTGAGGCCAGATGGTTGCTTTTTCTTGAGCAATATCTACCTCACAGCTGAGGGCTATCAGGTCTTGTCTGGCATCAAAGCTTAACTGAGGACGCCATTGATCTTGCAGTGTGCTGCCTCAGCGCTCCTGTCTGCTTTAGTCTCTCCTGACTGCCTCCCCCTTCTGCACCACCCACTCCCAAGAGACCATCCTCCTCACTTTAGCTAAGCACTGACTCTCATTGCTTTAGTTCTAAGTCGTACACCATCACTATTCCTCATCACAGAGATCTGAATAGATATTTCTTTGCAAGAGTTTCTTGTGGTTTGGAAATGTCTCCTACCTTTCTTCTCTGTTGCAGGCTGGAAGATTTACATGTCAGTAGCAGCCTGCTTTTGCTGTAGCCACTATAGCCACTGGCTTTATCCGTGGTAGTCCTTTCCCATGAAAGTTAATGCTGAAAGCTGCATGCAGCCTCCGACACATCACTGCATAAACCATTCTGAAATCATATTTTCAAATTATTGTTAACAAGAGTGAGGGATAAAAATTTAAAGCTACAACATAATTTTAGCTTTTTACAATTGCACGTGGAGGAACTGGAGACCAAAATCACAAATCTACACTACTCACGTCCATTACAACTAGGGCCCAGTTTAGTCAAATAAAAGTCTTTAAAGGCAACATTAAATATAAGCAATTCTCAGGAGGGACACAGTGCCCAGCAACAACAAAAGAGGTTATATCTTCAGCACATCATTGCTATACTGCGTGTTTTTCCAGCGCCCAGATAGATTCTGACAGGAAAATCCCCTCCTTGACCTTTCAGCTTCCTGTAGTCGTAATAGCAAGGAGATGCCATTCTGTGTCAATCCATGCAAAGCAGAAAGTGTTCCACCCTTGTGTGTACAGATTCACTTTTTATGCTCAGGACAGACTGCAGCTTCCTTTTAATCTCGGAGTCAAAAACATGTTGCCCACAAGAGAGAAAACACACATAATTCTGTTTTAATGTTGAATTTGATATCTGGGCAGTCACATCTACTTCTTTTCTGTGAAAAGTATTGCTGTTATCTTATGATCTCTCAGGTTGTATAGAGGTTCAGATTCCCTATCATCAACTTCTTTTCTAACAGAAAACTAAGTCAATTTCTAGATGCAAGCCGAAATCACATTGAGCTGATTTGGGATATTCTTCTGAGAACCACTGAAAATAGTCCCTGTCTAAATAGTCTAGTGAAACTGTTTTTTTCCCTTATTATCTTCTGATATGTACATAGTGTTTTGGTCTAGGTTAGTCTGATGATGAAAATTAAGAGCATACCGAAAAATAACTTACTTTCAAACTCTTTCTGTACTAGTAAACAAGAAAGCCCCATGAAACGTAGTGACAGAAGATAAAGGAAATCTTTTCCTTCTATCTCTGTAATTATTTCCTATACTTCTGCTAATCATCCTAAGAAGACATTCAGTAAAAAGACAAGCAGTATTGTCATGCATACATACAACATAATGACAGAAAACTGTTTTCCCTACTTTTTGATTGGTCAAGCCCGCATCCAGTCAGATTAGATTTTTAAATGCTGCCCTACTTCCTATGAATTCCAGTTCAGAAGTCATCTTCACTATATTGCAGTCTCTTATCTCCTGCTGTCACTGCAGAGATCAGCACCATGTCAGATTCCCTATCAGCATTTGTACGAGCAGCTCCGTGGGGATAAGAACTATCCATGTTTGAAGCTAGGCGTCAGTCATCTGTTTTACAGTGTATAGTCCGTCTTGCTATCAGTGAATAATAATATTGCCAAATACACTGAAAATGTGTGCTGAATAAACCCTGGAAGAAAGACCAGTTGTGTATTTGACAGTGATTTTAATCATGGCAGGCTCCTGTTTTTTTCCTTCCAAAGCCACAAAACAGAGGAGCTCTACTGTATTACTGCTAGTATTTTATTGTCGTATAAGAAACCATAAGTAGGCCTTTCATTCTTCACCTTCATTCTGTGTTGCATTTCAGAGAAAAATGACAGAATCAAGCACTTCATAGGATACTCAAATTGTTTTACAGCATGGAAATCTGGCTTTGATTATTATGTTTATTGCTGAACAGTATTTTGGAGAAACAGATTACAAGGCATTCTATAAAAAATGAACCAGGAATTTTGTGTCATTTGTAAAACAGTATTAGTAATGATCACATGAAGAGAAAGCTGACAGGTAAGGCTTTTTGTCTTTGCTTAATATGAACAAACAATCAAACTATCCTTTAGATTGGAAGGAAAAAATCTCTTTTGAGATCTAACTAACAAACTCCAATTGAAAACTCTGTCTTGCACCATGAATAGTAACATTCAATAAAATGCATGAATATATAATAATGCATTAGTGATTGAGTGTACATCTCCAAACAGTGATTAAACTATTCATTAGATTCAGTCAACAGGTTTGAGAGTCACTGAAGACACCAGCTGATTGATAGAAGTGCTTTGGGGAATAGAGCCAATAATGTTTCAATAATTAGAGCATGTTTTAATAATTATGAACTGAAGTTTTGTCTGCTGCAGTTTGTTCTGAGAATGCATTTGCACTCTTTCAGGAGAACATGAGTCAGATGCCATACTGCCCAAGTATAAGGCTGAATAAATGGCCAACATTTAAAAAACACGTATTTTCTTCAAATGCTNGAGAAAGAAACAAAAAAAAAACCCAATCAACTCTGAAAATTGACCATATTAGGTGACAGTTGAGCAGTTTTAGCCCCTGGTTCTCAGCAGAAGGGTCCATACATTTTCTAGGATTTCATTCCTCTCATACTGAACATTATACTCCTAGCTGTCTGCTCTCAGGGTGACGTAGCTCTTCCACCTCATGTAAGACCCCAGTGAGGTCTTATAACTGCTCTTCACTATAGTTCTTGAGCATTCCACTATCTGATGTCTTTGTCCTCCCAGTGATCCTGTAAAGTAGCTACATATTTGAGAGTGGATAACTAAAGTAACGAAGACTCACTGACTCTACCAGGCTTACACACCAAGTCAGCGGAAGGCACACCGACTGTAAAAACCACCTTCTCTACCAAGCCATCAATAATTTACAGTTACATCCCTTATCTCCTTCTCACCTTATCTCTTCCTTCGCCATTTTGCCTTCTAAGCATTGAAAGAGCTGCTCAGTAAACCACATGGGAAATTCATTTTCCCTCTTTCAAATCCCTTCAGTGCTTTTATTTCATTACCAAAAGCATCTCCACAACTGAAAAACTGTATTAAGCCACTAATGACATGAGCTTTTCTCAGATTCAGGAAAGACTGTCTATGAGTTCAACACTGGAAATAAAGTAAGTAACCACAAAGAAAAAAAATTCGGTGGCAATGACACCGTGGAAGCTTTTGATCAGCTGCAATGCTTTTATTCAGTTTGGTTTCATGTCAGCCATAATGGAAGTGATGTTATTTTATAGTTTCCAATAACACCTTTATGACATTACGTTATTTTTCATTTTGAGATGATACTTGCGATAAGACATAAATCAAGCCGAAGCAAGGAGAGGACTTGATTGAAAGAAAATTTCACTTACAGTGAGTGAGCGACCTTTCCAAAAAGTTCAGAAGCTGTGCTGGAAAACTATTCATTTACTTTATAAGATGACAAATAAATACCTTCAACTTTGGCTTGTTGCCAGTAGCTTTGTTCTTGTTCAATTACTGCATACACTGACTATGCTAACTGACTAGAAAAGCTCTCTAAAAGTGTTCTAAAATCAAAATTGAGTTTCATTTTGTCTCCCATGCTTTGATGATATCAGGGGTTGGACATCAAAAAAATCATTTTGAGATACATAGGTGTCCCTGTAGCATGGAAGGCCAACAGCATTCTCAGTTGCCTTAGAAAAAGCATTGCAAGCTAGTTGAGAGAAGTAGTTCCTCCTCTCTGCTCAGCCCCAGGAGACACATCTGTAGTGCTGGGTCAAGTTCTGGTCTTCCTAACACAAGAGAAATTTAGACTTACTGCAGTGAGTCCAAAGGGCAATGAGGATGTCCACCAAAGGGCTTGGAACATCCATCATATGAAGAGAGACTGAAACAACTCAGGTTGTCACCTTGGGAAGAACAGGCTTGGGGAGGGATCTTACCCATATGTATAAAAACATTCTGGATGACAGTGAAGAAAATGGAGCCAGACTCTTCTCAGTGGTGCAGGGACAGGATGAAAGGCAGTGGATACAGACTGAAATAAAGAAAATTCCCTTTAAACAAAATAAAATACTTATCGTGAGAGTGGCTGAACACTGGAACATCTTGTCCCTGACAAGTTGTCAGCACTTGGTCTGAGCTCTACAGAAGTTTTGTACCTTCTAAAATATTTCAGAATACCTCATTTATTGATATCAGTGTTTCATCCTGTTGTGTCCAGTGCATCCAGCTGAATTATACTGGCTGGAATGTATTTTAGCTTATATGTACTAGTGCAATGAAATGTATTTGTTTTTTAATTTCCAAGATTTAGACCTTTTTTTTTTTTAATCACAGTATCATCCCAAATCTCTCTAAATGTTGCTGTTCTTGTAATGAATGAGAATACATTTTTATTTCTAAAAACTGTAAAAGCGCTTTAATATTAGCTATTTGTTCAAATTTTCTATACATTCTCAATGATGATGATGACGACCATAGTAATAATACCACTATTTTCTGGTTACTTATATGAAATTACTCCAGGTATGGTGATACCTCTTCCCTCCTTACCTTTCCAAAGTGGAAGTTGCTCCAGTAGCCATTCTTCCCATTTCAGCCCCACAAAAAAAATAAAATAAAATAATAAAAAAAATTGAAGTAAAAATGAGCAACTGAGAATTAGAAACAGTGTTCAGTACCAAAAGATTGTAAAAAAGGCTGAAAACAGTTTTAATGAGTATAGTTGAAGCTAACATTTTTGAGATATTCAAAATTCTTGAATGACCATTGTTAAGTACTGTAAATATACAGCATCAAATTTTCTTCCTACCCCTTGTAAGTATTTACGCAATAAAAGGTGTTGTTTATAGGCTATTCATTTGGTCATGTAAGATGTACAATGTAGTACAATGATGTACAATGCACATCCATGTACAATGGAGTACAGTGCAGCTCACAGCATACATTCTAGAGGTCTTTAATTCTTACACATTATTGTGTATAACATAATAGATTTTCCCAGACAAGAAATCAAGAAAGCATTCTTGAAAGTTTCATAAATGGTAGTTAGACAAACTAACTACCATTTTATGAAAGGTGGCTGTTTATCTAGCTACCTTTTATGAAACTTTACGGAGATTTTGGAGTCTTCTGAATTGTAAAATAATTGTTCAGAAAAAGTTTTAGGAGATTTTCTTATCACTAGCAATGACGCATTTCTGAATCCTAGATCTAGCCTATTCCTAGGCATGGATTATATTTATATATGGTGACACAATGTTCAAGTTTAGGTATCCAAAGTTAGAATTCCTTGTCTGCGCACTAAGGAATGAAAGAAGATCGTGCTGATTTTAGACTGTACTTGTTCTAAGCAGCGAGCAGAAGAGATAAGTGCAAAAACACAGGTGGGGAGCTGGGGGAAAGAGAAATAGAAAGCATGAAAGATGAATTTAGTGCTATTTATGGGAAATTAGCATCATAGAACTGATGAACGCTAGTTAAGTAAAAGAAGCAGCTATCCAGAATGGCTTCTTTGCATAGAACTCCGGAAAACACTGAGCAGCACATTGAAACATTATGCTGCATTGAAGTTAAGTGAAGCCAGCTAGGTAAAAATAAAACAGCAACATCTCCAAACCACAATTCGGTTGCGACTCTTGAACAGACAAAGAGTTCATTGCATTATTCAAGACTGAGACATAAAAAGAATAAGTTGCAACAGCGGAGTTCTATGAAATAAAACAACAGTACTACTCAGGGTGTTATCCCAATTGAGTTTAGACAGATTAAAATTGGGGAAGTAGTAGAAATGTGACAGAATGAAGCTCCCGTGGAATTTTGATAAACATTACAAAAAATGAATTTCCGACAGACCAGTACTATGTTAGTGAACAGCAAGAAGAAACAGTACTAGGCAATGAAACAATTGTCTATGCCATTATGATATTATAGCTTGATACACACAACTTTAACTGAAGATAACTAGCACTTCCTAAATAATTCCTGTGCATAGTCTAAATTCGTATGGACAAAGGAACATTCCTGGTAGGAAATTTTCATATACTCTATTTTGGAAGCTAATAGAGCTCAACAGTAAGGATATGAGTTAATTTGTGCCACTTAGCCCCATTACTAGTGATATCAATTTACTAGTAAATAGACACAGCCAACCCAACTTGCAGAAGCAGAGTCTGCAACTGAAATCCCAGGAGTAGTTTTGCTTATAAATTCAGTGCAATTTGGGTCCAAAACCATTGATTTGAAGTTGTCCAGAAAAAGAAAATCAATTTTTTTTGCATATCTATGAGGGATGAAATTCATGTTGTGCTAATAGTAATATATAATGCATTTTTACTTTATGTTGGAGGAAAAGCTGTATGATTGGTTCAGTTAATTAGGTATGTTGAAATAGACGTCTTAATAGCAAAAATGTAGCAATTAACCCAAGTTTAACATTGGAGAGAAAAACCTTGTCCTCAAGAGGGCTCCCTGAGGGTCAGAATAATTTGTCTCATAAAGAGACATGATGAGCACAGGAATGCAGGCTGCATTGTTTTGTAACAGCCAAATGTTTTGTCTGAAGCCATCCAGTAACTCTCCTTGAGCAGAGCCAGCTAAACAGGTACGAATGGCAAAAGGTATGGCATGTGGCCAGTTGCTATCTCAAGTATTTCATAGTCAAAATTAATAGCTCTTCTCTTTATTTGAAAGACAAACATTTGCACCATAATGAACACAGTGTTGGCATTCAGTAACAATCCATACGATTTTACAGACAGAAGTGTACCTCTCTTGTCTTACACAGAGATCATTTCATCTATCACCGATTGAAAGCACCTCAGGAAAGTCCCTGAGAGCTGTTATGCAGCACAGTATTACATAAGCAGTTCTAGTCAAGCAGCAAACAAAAGTAATCTCCTTCCTAAATTGAAATTAAAGGGAAATTATGAAGGGAAAATTAAATTTTCCTCATTGCAATTTGACAGTACGTCTAGTCTAAATAGTTACTGGTTGGAATAAAATAAGAAATCTTTTCCTGACATCATCTATTTCTTGTATCAAATGCAGTACTTCGCACTGATAAATAGCACTATAACTTTTGTAACTAGTATATTTCTCTCAAAATCTAATGAGGGCTTTTCACCTACAGGAAAATGCATTAACTAGACATGCTGTACTCTTGACAAACTTTGACTGTACTGGGTTTGCTTTGCTTACCCTGCACTAGACAGGTAATTAGACAGGTAACTGTAAACATATTATTACCACAATCCAATAATAGAAAAATATTATGCAGCTTTTGGAAAAATATTTCCTGACCTTATTTGTAGCAAATTATTTTATAAAGAACCTCATATGTAACCTTATACTTTATCATAAGGTTAGCAGCACATTATATCTGAGTTGTTACTAGGATTTAAGATCTGAAGATCTTCAAATAGAAGAGGTATGCTACAGGTAAGAAGGTACATTGCCTTCCTGACAGGAGCCTAATTTGCTGTGGCACAAGGTTTCATGTGAGATACATAACTCCATTCACACAGGATATATAATTTTCCCATATGTTTTCTATGGGAAACTGTATCTACAAATAGCTCCATCTCAACCAGCTGATTCTCTGTGGAGGCTCACGAAGCATAGAATGGATCTGTTAGATTTCAGGCATTCAGCAAAGCAATTTTCTTGTTTCTGCTCTCTGAACATATATCAAAACATCAGTATTTTTTTACATCTGGTAAGCATAGTAATAGATTTTACCAGGATACTACTGGCCAAATTGGATACGCAAGGGAAGGAGTGAGATGAAGGAATCTGTGATGGTCACTGTGGCCTGGGATCTCTTCAATAAGCAACTCCTCATTGAAGGCAGAGAATGCCACGGCCAAAGGCATAAGAAAAGTCTTCAGCTGGACGATTGGGTACTACCGCATTTAAATATTGGGGATTTGATTGAATTTTCAATGGCAGTTGCATTGAGCCCTTTTGAAAATGATCTCTCTCTGGAGTTACAAAACAGTCTGAAATACCTAAATTTGAATTCAGATCAGCAAAACAATCTCATGAAAGCTGCCCTGAAAACATCAGGATTTCTATGTATTAAGATATATACATTGGATGAGAATTTATTCTTTCTCTTCCTTCATTAGCTTCATGAATTCACCCTACCTGCTTTCCTTTGTCTTTTGTACAAAATTACATTCAACATATATTAAACTCTTCAAGCAATTCCTACCTCCTATATGGCCTTCCATAACTGGTGTTCTACTATATTTCTTCAAACAAGTTTTGCAATTTTGAAGACTGCTCATCTACAACAGCTATTTCTGCTCATTCTAAGATTTGATACAGCACTAGTACAGCTAGTGCTATGCCTAGCTACTGTGTACTACAGACTACTGTGTCTCAAACAACGCTTGGCCATTGCTGAGACCACTGAAATGACAGCTCTGACCTTCCTTCTCTTCCTCAATCTCTTCCCTATCTCTCTTTTACAAACTCAAGAATCACAAAACAAAAGTGCAAAGACACATATCCCATGAATTCCATGTGGAATATTACTTTATCCAACAATAAGGGTAGAAGATACGTTTACTTTTCCTAGCAGGAATGCTAATGACTTTTTAGAATCCTGGATACTGAATAATTCAGAATCCTGGAGCGATACACTGTATTAAAGTGAAAATCCAACTTCCCTGATAAAGAACCTTTCTTCGCTCAGAAACCCTTTAATTTACAATACTACTGAGAGAAAGAAAAAAGAGCTCAAGTGCAAGTCTTATGATTCACAAGAGGAGAAAGCATTCCATACAGCAAAAACTACAGATATCATAACGACAGTTACTGCTTTGTTGGTCCATTATCAATCACCAAAATCCATCATCAATATCTTAATACTTTTGCCAGACTGATTGTGAATTCATTTTCTGTATCTTTTTGTGTAGCAAACCTGATTACAATCCCCTTGACAACACAGATGCAAGAGATGGTCTTATTAGCTGTCACAAATAGAAGATCTTTTTAGCAGAAGAGAGATGCTTTAAAAATATACTTCTTCAAGGAAATTCATCAAATATAAGAGCAGTAACAGAGTAATTCTTCAGGTGTTAAGGCATCAAGTATAGACTGTATATTGTATAATTCATGTGAAAGACTGAAACACCACACCATGTGGCCAACTTCGGGAAAAGTTGACAGGGCTATCCTACAGTATTCTTATGCAGTAGTCTTAAATAGGATATCTCTCAGTTCAACCAGATATTCAGGCTAAAGTTCTGAAGCTCTTCGATTTTTTGGGGAAGATCAAAAATTCAAATTTAATCAGAAATTACCATATGGATAAAGAAATCAGATTATTTTTTTGAGACTCCTTATTACCACAAACTTACTGAAAGTTTTAGCATGCCTTACCCATGTCTGCACCTATATGGGATCACCTAGGACTTGCATTTGGGAGTTTAATGATTACTGCGATAGATATTAAAATTTTTTGACAGTAGAATGAAATATGTTCCAGAATGATCGAGTTTAATCTATATCAGAACTTCCCAATAAATTACGTCTATTTGGAGCTAGATCATGTCTTTTGAGGTGTCACCACCATGATGTTTCCATCAAAGAAAACAGCGTACGTTATTAACACCCTGCAATTCTCATGCCACCTGTTAGAATGTCATGTCCCATTAGCAGAATATAAATGATACTTGCCCTGAAACATAATTTTCAGTTTTCATGCTTGATGTATATGCTTCCTATGTCCTATCTCCAAGCAGTGATGTCACTGAGTAGCTGACAGCATCTTCAGATATTAGCTATTACGTAATCTCTGGCAAAATCATTGGCAACCTGCAAAGGTAACAAGAATGTTTGCTCCGCAGCTACTGGATGACAAAGAGAGACTAAGGTTCCTTTAAAAGAAGATCGTTATTCATTCTACTAGATGTCTCTTTCAGAGAGACCTGACATCTACCGATGAGCAGGACTGGTGGAGAGATCAATCTATGCGTTAGTCACAACTGGAAGGAACTTATTTTTCTTCTCAACTCTGTATCACAGCCACAAACCCTTCCTAAATGAATCTGAAGACTAGTGTAAGATGCTTGAACTCATCCAGAACAGTTTTCATTTACATGTTGTGATTTAGCCCGGTAGGCAGTTCAGCACCGCACAGCCATTCAATCCCTCCCCCAGAGTGGGATGAGAGTGAGAATCAGAAAAAGATAAAAGTCATGGGTTGAGATAAAAACAGTTTAATAGGACAGAAAAGGAAGAGAAAACAATAGTAAATGTGTATATTCAAAATGATCAATGCTCAACACAATTGCTTCCAAACTCAACGTTCAATCAATGTTGAGCCAGTCCCTGAGCAGTGCAACGTCTCCCCACCCTCCCTCTGACCAACTCCTCTAGTTGTATTGTTCTGCATGACACCATATGGTATGGAATATCCATTTGGCCAGTCCAGGACAGCTGTCCTGGCTCTGTCCCCTCCCAGTGTCTTGCACACCACTAGCCTCCTGGCTGGCAGGGCAAAATGAGAAGTAAAAAAGTCTATGACAGTGTAGGCACTGCTCTGCAACAACTAAAACATTGGTGTGTTAGCAACATTTCTCTTATCCTAGATCTAAAACACAGCACCATACCATCTACCAGTTAGAAAATTATCTCAGCTGAAATTAGGACACAACAGCAAAGTTACCAGAGAAACATCAGTGCAAAGAAAAATACTGCATGGAACACACTAATTCACAGCTCAAATTTCCATTACGTGTCATTTTAAGAGAATTTTCATTTGCAATGGCTTGACGGTGAAACAATGAAAAACAATAACAGTCCTGCTGGCACGGCACTCAATATACATATTCTTCAAGAAGAAAACCACTTTGCTTCTAGTCCTCAAGCTGTCAATACCACTTATAAAACTAATGGGTATAAAATTGTGGACTCCTCTTTCAAAGAAAGCATCAGTAAGACTTCTCCTTCCTCTCTTCTAACTTACTATTCATTTAAAAGCATACCAATTTTATTTCAAGGGCTTTAGTTCACCAACAGTCAGAGAAAAATGGAATTTCAGTTAATTTATCAAGTAATGTATCAAAAGAAACAACTAACTCCAAAGGACCATTGGCAACTTTATTGGAAGTCCTTCATTTGGGAAAAAAGCATCAAGAAAAGCAGCTTGTGTAGATTCAACGTGCTAAAAAAGAACTTTCCTTCAGGATAAATTAACACTTACTTCTCAAAAAAAAAAAAGACATAATGTACTTTTGGATTTGAAGATAAGAATGTGTGGATGATTCCACACAAATTTCATAAGAAAGGTAAACATGACTTTCTTAAAATGAGTTGAAACTGAACATTATATATAGATAATAATTTCAAAAGCATTTAGTTCCAGGTATGCACAGTTTTCACAGCTTCTACAACATATACAGGTTGTTCTGAAAGTAATGCCTCCTATTTATTTCCGTGGAAACTACAATGGATAAAAAGAACATAACAACACTGTTTGATAGAGCAAATTCTCAGCTACAAAACACTTTCTTCAACATAGTCACCACCATTAGTATGCATTTTTACCACCAATGAACAAGAGTCTGAATGCCACGTTTGTAAAAATCTGCACCAGAAGACATGCCCCACTGTCATTGTTGCTACTGCTGAAACGCACCACCTACCACCTCACTATGCTCACATCCAGCGTTTGGTCTCCAGAAACGTTCAGCAAGCATTGATGAATGTCAATGGGTTCCACTTTTTCTGCATGGCGGAATTCAGTGACACACATTTGTTTCATCTGCACTTCCATGTCAGATGCCATTGTGCCAGACTGCCCCTCTGCCGCAGCCATCTGTCATGTGGCAACAACATGGAACAAAATGTTGGTGGGAAGGTTCAGCCTCTACTGCCATACCCCCAACATCCACCTCTGATGTCATGGGCCAACATAATGAAATAGTGTACCTCTACCATTCTGTTCATCTACTAGCAGACCCATACCAACCTCTTACAGTACAGTTGTTTAGGTTCGAACATCCACATTCTGTCTAGCTTTTTCTGACACTTGAGGAGGAACAGAGTACCCACTGCTCTGAACACCAGACATGCTTAAAGAAGAGAGCAGCAAAGATGGATTATCTTCTGTTAGAAATTCTGCTTGAAATTGTAGAAGATTACTGCACTCTGTATTTTTAGCAGTATTTGTTACAAGTGAATTTTTGGACTACCATTGCTACCAAGTTGGATTGAGCTATGCCTGGTATATCAGCAATCAGGCTAGCACCTATACCATTTACTTTGGGGAGCAATTAAAAGAATGAATAAATCCACTCAGATGAAATAATATAAGCCCCTAAGCTGGTTTTTTTTTTTTTTTTTTTGGGGGGGGGGGG
>WBMW01006403.1:35686-115331 GCA_013396635.1 Penelope pileata | reverse complement strand
GGGAAGGGAGGAGGGAAGGTCTGGAAAAATTAGATCTTGCTGAGTTAGAGTCCTTGTAGTGTCTCTTCACCATGAAGAACTCTTCACCATGCTCTCTTCAAAGGGAAGAGCATTAAGCAAATAAGTCTATAAAACCAGTTGCTATATTGTGTCTTGGGCTGAAACATCTACCCTAAACCAATCAATATTTCCTCAATCATTCAAGCAAGCAAACATTTTGGAACCAATTTTTATCAAGAAATCAGAATATTATGTGTAAATAACAAGTAATCTTTCCCATCTGTTTATCATGATAATACTTCATACTATTTGAACTTTTGCTGAAGATTAGGAAAGATCAATTAGAAAAAATGGTTAAAAAAAAATTGTTGTTCTAGGAAGTAGCACAATAACTTCTCTTTAGAAAGAAGACGAGATGGTTATGGTTTGGAAGGTATATTTTCTCACGTTACCTAGCATGATATAAGGCTGTAAACGCCCGTTTTCTAACTTGAAGAGTCTTAAAAAAGACCCATTTTCAAGTGAGTCAAATTTAACAATGCACAGCAAATATACTTAGCAAGAAGCTGGCTAAATAGAGCTTAACAGGAATATGTCTTTCTGCAAATCAATTTGGCATCTGGAGTCTGATTTTCCATTTTGCCTTCTCTACATGTTCTTGAAACAATTTTAGGAGAAATAACCAGAGAAACAACATTGACAACATATTGGAAAGATGCTGATTACAGATGGTATAAAGAACACAATCTTGTTGAAAATTCATATACTCAAAGCAACAGACAAAAAGAATGGGATACAAAAATAGTTCATAAATTCTAAAAGCTCAGTTGCTTTATTTCCAGAGTTAACAAAATACACTTGAAATTTAAAGATTGAGGTTGCTAACAGGTTCATTTTCTTAGCAGTGCTGACCTGAAGTTAAGTAATTTTTGCTGTAAGCTATATTGAAGTGAATGGCTTCAACAAGACAGTATTATATCTCCCACTTTAAATATTATTCTCAGTTTTACACCAAATTCCTGTATGTGTTACTCTTGACAAAGGTAAAGTCTATGCTCCTCAGAAGTCACTGCATCTGAGTATGCTTTTTTTTTTTTTTTTAAAAAAAAAGAGAGCTGAGATTTACCAGAACACAAAATCCAGTTTACTGAGATCCAGAATTGACAGTCTCTCAGTATAGCAGAGGTCTCCTCATAAGCACACCCATTAACAATGTTCATTTTCTGTATATGCTATAGTCTTCACAGAGATGTTTAGAAGCTGATACAAATGCGAGATGAATGAAGGCTGTGAGAATCAGTGTGTAGGTGTGCAATAGCTAGGCTGCTGAAAGTTGAGCATGACTGATGTGGAGATAGCAGGCTATGTGTTGAGAATGATAAACACGATGGGCGAAAACATTAGTGCACACGTGAGAGTGAACTTGCTATATATTGCCTGAATTTGAGCACACCCCCTCTCTCAAGGTTATCTCCCCTCTCCTCTCCCCATATTTGATTATTCTTGACAGAGTGATGAGCACTGCAGCCAGATGAGACATGTTTATTTTGCTGAACCATCCCAGAGGACTAAGACAGAATAATCCCCCAGACAAGACGCAATTTAGGTCTTCAGGATACAAGCTGGGCATTTTTATTTTTTGTTTAGAAATGCACTTTCAGAATAGTAGAGGTCATTTTTCAAGTGAGGTCAAATCCAGCAAATAGTTTTAGTCAGACATTCAGTTTTAAGAGATGACTTTATGTTTTGTCCAAAAGTCCTGCTGCACCGATATAAGCTATTTGCAAGACTAAACCATTATCGCCCTTCTGCTCCTAACAAGCAATGCTAGTCACAAGGAGCATATGACATTCCCCATGGCCAAAGAGACCTTGCACAAGCACTACAGGCCAAGCAGAATCCTGAGTGGTGAGGAGCTGCCCTGCTAGCCCCAGGGGAGCCCCTGTGGTTCCAGGAGCTCTGGTTGAGGTCGTCTTTCTCCGTAGGTCTTGAGTTAGTAAGGGAACTTCAATGCTTGCATTCTTTCACACTATCTGTTAAACTCTGGGAGCTGTGAAGTTTTACATCACTATATTTAGACTGTAAGGGAAGGTTTTTAAAGGCCGATATCAAGCCTCTTCAGTAATGCTGTGGTTGAGCAACAGAAAATACTCCTCATATACAAGGGCTGAGCAAGCTTTCTCCTCCAACCTCTCTGCTTGTATCAATCATCCAGTGAAAGGAAGATGAGCAAGACCCACTGAAGACATTAAATTCATCATAAGGGTTGGTCATTTTAATGAAAAATCTATATTTAAACACAAGTGATCATTCCACTTTATTGTAACATTTTTCCCTTGACATAAAGATTTAGAAAGGAAACATTCCTAAGACCTGAACATCATAACTTGAAGCAAATAAAGCGCTCCTGAAAATAATGCTATGGTTTTAAATGAAGCCTGCTTTCGTAAGGTACCATTCAGACTCATTATCAATAGTCTTACTGTGACTTTGCTCTCAGCGATAACTTGGTATGAATAAGTAAACAAAAAAGGGAATTTTACAAATCAAAATACATGCATATGTATGTATATTTGTGTGCGTACATGTAAACTTAGTAAAAATTTCAAATGCTGAAGAATTTATCATACTCCATAGTACTTTAAGAAAACTATTGTCTTTCTTGAAGAATGATGCTTTATTTTCCATTACATATTTTTCTAACCTTTTACTTTTGGCCATTTTATATTTAGATTTGAGATTATTAGAATATTTATAGGAGTTTAAAACATAACACTGGAAGAAAGAGACTGAACAATTGTATCAGTCTTGCCCTAGACTTATTCTTACCTTTTGCAGCACCAACTTTTAAAAATACTTGCTTCATTGCTGCAACGCTCTCATCCTTCTATGACCTTCTCCCCTCACTCTGGGGTTTAAAATATTCAGTTCAAATCCTATAAAAAGGTAAGACCAAATATTCCAGTCACATTACTGCTGAAATTCAAAGTTGAGCCTTCACTGCGCTTTCTTTTTTCTACTGCTTCTGTAGGTTATTGTTAGCAATAATTTTACCATGAGAAGAGGGAGGTGGAGGAAAAAAAAAGAGAAAGAATGAGTGGTTAGATAGCAGTGTTCTGCAAGATATACTTAGAATCAATCATATTACTGTTTTCTCAGCCAGGCTAGTGATCATAAATTCTCTGTCTTTCCCCAAACTCAGTGGCTGTGCCAGCCATTCATTCTGAAATGCTTAATGGAGCGCGTCCAAAGGACAGCCACAAAAATGATCCAAGGGATGGAACACAATCCCTTCGAGGACAGGCTGAGAGAGCTGGGGCTGTTCAACTGGGAGAAGAGAAGGCTCTGGGGAGACCAGATAGAGGCCTTTCATCATCTAAAGGGGAGCTGTAGGAAAGAAGGGGACAGACTCTTTAGCAGGGTTTGTGGCGATAAGACAATGAGGAAATGGTTTCAAACTAAAAGAGAGGAGATTTAGGTTGAATTTAAAGGTTGTTTTGCAGTAAGAGTGGTGAAGCACTGGAATGTAAGATGTAGTAGAAGCCCTGTCCCTAGAGACATTCAAGGTCAGGCTGGGCTGGGCTCTGAGCAACCTGATCCTATATTTTCTTGTACAGGAATTAACACTAGGATTATGGATTTATGGATTCAGGAGAAATTCTGCTCAGTGAGGGGCAGGGAGTGAAAGGGGTACCTTGTTAGGTACAGAATTGTGTGCAGATAAAAAAAAAAAAGCAAGCCAGGAAGCTGGGGAAATGAGAAGTGACATAGAAGGAAAGGGTTTATTTGTAGTTCATGACAAAAGTTTTGTTCAAAGAAGAGTTTATCTATTTTATCTTACTTTTATTAGGGAACTGGAACTGTAATTTCATTGGGCTAATTTGGAATTAACCACTAACACCTGGAAAAGCATTTTTACATGAGGAAGAGCCAAAGGAAAAAAGGGAGATGCACATAGAAATGGACAATATTTTGTTCCTCTAACCTCTCAGCTGTAATACGGCCAAAGCAACAGTTGCAAACAAAGTCACATTTCCTCTCATTTTTCCTTGGAAAAAAATCACAATTTCTCGTAAGAAATACAGTGTTCTTCCTCACTTCCCCATACATGTCTTAAAGGTTCTGGTGTGTAATATATGCCCATTTGTATTTAGTATGAATCTTACAAGAATTCTTTTGTCAAAAGATCTTATGGAAAAATTAATTCTATAGATATGAACTATGCTGGGAACACAAGCAGCGATGAGGTTACAAGGTCCTATGACTACAGGAACAGTTCTACTAGTGAAGCCATCAGGAACCATGAGCTTCAAACTTTGGCTTGACATCTATATCTAGCAGCTGAATTTCGTCAGCTTTTGCTGAATTTGAAATGCAACATCAGTCGAGAGGCATTAATCATTGCCTTTTCACAAGTTCTGTTTTTCTGTTGAAATGAAGGTGCTGCTGTTAAGAGTTCCCACCTAGGAGTCTGAGAAAAATCTGCCTCTTTGAACACTCATTTCTTGCACACTGTTCGATGTTCAAAACTCAGTGGGAATGATAAACCCAAAATCTCCTGACATTATGAGGAGTAACTAACCATAAGAGGAATTTCCTGAGCTTGCCCATGCCATTTGCATGTAGGGACTTAATAGCAGCAGTACTATAACTTAGACAAATTAAAATTATCCTTCCCTTTTCATCACTGCCTTTTATTTTTTCAAGTAAAGATATGGAGGTGTGGCTAACCCTTGGCCATCTTCCAACATCAGACTGGCAAGCTAATGATGCAGGGCATGGGTGATAACACAGTTCATCTGTCTTCACAGCCATTAAAGATAAAAGGTCCAGTCATTTGGACAACCCAAATCGGGACAAGTCAAGATCTGACTACTCAGTGGAATTTCCAGTTGATAAATACATCAGAGATTTATTTCTGTCCTAAAATATCCTTGGGCAAAAGACCTTTAGAGTATAATGTTTCAAAATGCAGAGCTAAACTTAAAGAATGACTTATTTCTGCAGCCCAATGTTGCAGATATAACTGACTAGTGGGCTATGATCTGCATAGTTCTGTTAGGATTTACACAGACAGAATTCTAATAAAAACATTTACATAATTTAAATAGTGGCATCACTAAAATTTCAGAAATGTATATGGTTTTATATTTTAAATATATGGGTAAATGGGGATGATTTTATAATTGTAATTCCATTGCCTTACAATCTCAATTGTTTGTGTACACTCAAAAATAAGTTGACAGTTTAAATTTTTTTTCTCTCAGGATGTCGAAGGGAAACCACAATACTTCTTTTTTTCCACATTTGTTTGATAACTTCGGGGCAGTTTCTACACTCCTTTCAGAGAGCTGGAGAACAAGAAGTCTCATACAATGTCCAACCAGAGACAAGGAGAGTAGCTGGTAATGCACGGTGATTATAATTACAACCTTTTTGGGGAATTTGATGGATATTTCATCTGAAAGATTTGACTTTACCCAATTATCTGCTTATATTCAAAAACAATACTGACTCAATCACTTCAATCTCAAAAGCACATGACTAACGAGTTATTTCCCACGTTTGTGACAGACCATCATCACCCTTGATGCTGTTAAAGTTTGTGACTACACAGAAAAGCACTGTAAGTTGACAGTGAATGACCCTTGGTAAGTTGTACAGCAATTGCTTGACTTTGCTATGCAAGTTGATACTCTCATAGCAACACAGACAGCACATCATTCTCTGCTTGCTTCATTAAAAAGAAAAAGATCCTGTCTTTCTGTTGAAAAAAAAAAAAAGCTGTAACAGTTGAAGCAGCATACACCTAATAAGCTACTTCTAAATCTGGCTCCATCATTTCAGTCTGTGGACTAGCAGAACAGAGCTTGCAGAATCCTTCTCAAGTAAGTACTGCTTTCTCTTAACAGCATGCCTGTTTTGGTTTGTTTTAATTTAAAATGTATAACAGGTAGTAAAGGAATCTTCAGCATGAAATTAGTAGTGCTGCAATATGACAATTGAATGACTGCTTTAAATATGAATTAGCATGCTCTGTTGTTTCATTTAGCAGACATTACAGTCTTTAAAAGGAAATATTTAATACATTAAGGTACAAGACAGCAAATTATATGGATGAAGCTTCTCAAAGCTGCAGTGCTAGAAATCTATTGGAATAATTTATAATTAACTGTCATGGTAGGGTTGTTGTTTTTTTTTTTTTTTTAAATGAGTTATGTGTCTTCTATTTGCATAATCCACATCATGGAACATGTCTATTTGATCTCATCAGAACTGGAATGTGTATCCTGAATATGCTACTGGCCATTAAGAATGAAATTAGCAAAATAATTTCTATCCTCAAGAGAGGAAAAAGTAATATTATGGGGTTATTATTAATGATAAAGCTAATATGTACACATGAAATCTATTTCAGATTTGTATTAAATCTTGAAGAAATATATTTGTAACAGGTGACTATAATTAAAGTATTAGTCAATCATTGCTAAACTCAGAGTACAGACAAAATTATTCTTTTCATGAGAAAAAACAAATGCATATTGTGTGCCAAAACAAACAGCACATACTGTAGCATGTTTTCTGCAAGAGTATTCAAACAGCTCCGATGAACACATCTCTTCAATCTAATGAAATGGGGTGGGGCTATGGGAGTTAGAGAAAAGATTGGTATTTATTTTTTCACCTTCATGTTTGAATTGCAACTATTGCAGCAGAAAGGAGTTAGGAACAGGCAATCCATGAGTCTCCTTTTACAGCTCATGTGCCAACACACACATACCCATATTCACACGAGTGTTTTTTGCCATCTACTCTTAGCTGCTTAGCAGCAGTTCCTATGACATACAACTCTGATTACAAACACGCAGGTGTGCAGCACTCAGCAAAAATAGCTGCTTCTGAGACATTACAGCTCTGGTACTAATATCTTGGAAGCTTAACACAAACATTTCCTATACCTCCAAATAATATTACGTGCCATAATTTTTACCGTGGGGGAAAATAAACTGCATAAAATTATATTGCTTAATTAACTTCCCAGAAATCCGTCCAAATTCTTACCTCCCATTCAAGTTATCCATCTCCCAACATCCCATGACAACAGAATTCAAAAAATTACCATTAATTTCTCCTACTTATTTTCAAATTATTCATAACAACACATTTTAACGCATACTGCCAAATCAGCTCATTCATATGCAGGAAAGCTTTTTTAAGCAAACTTTTCCAGGCCATATTGAAGCAAGGAACTGGAACAACCATTTCCTTATTTACTGTATAATAGAAATAGAAAGTCTTTAGCAGATTATGCATACAGAGAGATACAGAATGAAAGCAGAAATAAAGTTATTGTTACAGTTTTGGTGAACAATAATATTACCTCCTTTGCAAGCAACACTGAGATTCCTAGGGCCAGCCCTGAACAGACTGATAAATTAGAAGCCAATAAAGGGGATGTCTAGCCTGATGTCCCATAGCCCTTCCCAAAGTTATTGCAAAATCTCAAGATGGTTATAACACGGCCAGCAAGTTGTAAAACACAGTACGTTCCTCACAAGACCAAAAGACACAATGGAAAGTAACTCCACTAACAAGCTTTGATACATGGCTATTAGTATCCAGCCAAAAGGAAGCAATTATTGGTAACTGTTTCTGAGACAGACTAGGAGGATAAGGAGCAGGGAGAGGACTGCATCTGTACGGCCTCCAAGGAGAAATGGTGACTTCACGACCAAGGAAACAGCATTGCCTAGGTGAAAAGCTCATTTCTTCCTTATCCTTTGTGATTATCTATTTACATACAAAATAATCCTAATGAAATCCCACAAATCTACTACAGGTCAATCATTCTTATTAAAGTGTCCACAGATTTGATCCTGTACAAAAAGCAAAGTTTTTTCAGAGTGCTCTTGAACAATTCAGTCAATATCACAAAACGTACTAATTCAAGCAAGCTCATGGGACAGGAAAATAAAAAAATATCATAGCAACATCATATTTAATTTGGGTTTATAAATTTGTCATTTATTTTCCTCCCAGTCAAACTTTCCTCTATGTTTAACCTTTAACTAGTAGAATTTTATATTACCACAGATGTAATAAAGATGAGCAGGAAAATGCTGCTCTACTGAAAAATCTCTACAATGATTCCTGGAAGCATCACTTGGGTGGATTTTAGGTGTCCTGAATTCATCAGTAACATGGTGATCTTATATGGCTACAGAGACTATGGCTTACATAGTGTGGCTCAAGTATTAACTCACCTAGCATCAGACTAGGAAAGGATTTAAAAGAAAATAAATTGGTATAGAAAATACCATTTTGAAAATAAAGCAGAAATCAGTGGGTGGGAAATATTTTCATTCTACCTGCCAAAAACAGAAACGTATTTTTATCCCAAGTCTGATTTTGCATAAGAAACTAATTCAATTCTTCCATTCAGTTTTTCTCTCTACTGTCTTAAGTTTTATGTCATTCCCTTCTCTTTTACTAAATAATAACAAAAATAGAGAAAAAAATATAGGGGCTGGGAAAGAGTAAGAGAGAAAAGTGAGAGCAAGATGAGAATAAAGAAATGCCTAATTGGGAAGCTACACGTTGCTGTTATCCTACCTCAGAGAAGGACAGGTTTAAGAATAGCATAAAAGGATTTGACACTTTCCTAAAAGCACACATATTCAAGGAACAGTGGAAGAAACTACTTCATCTGTGTATTCTCAGAAGGATCAATTATTCTGCTGGCTGTTTTCACTGAATGACTACAAAGTGAACTGGAGACACAGACTCAAATGCTAGTGTAATGCAGATGACATGCAGTTCTACCCATCCTGCAGCACGGCTACAAAGAAGGCACAGTGTGTGGAGAAGAGCTCATGGAGCAGCTGGCTAAAGCAGAAGCTGAGCAGGAAAAAGAGGATGTTGGCAGAGGACAGAAAGCATATTGAGGACCCATTCACAGTCCAGGTATGAAGCCATGGTTGGTCACTAAGCATTACTCTGATAAACAAAGTTATTCACAGATGTTATCATTTTTGGTTAATTCCATCTCTCCTGGCTGAAGACAGCAATCTATTATGCAGGTGATACCATAAGCTTTCAGTGCTAAGAAGTGCCATGGAGAAAATATTATTGTGTATATGCTCTGACGCTCAGCCTAACTAGACCACAAATCTATACTGTTGATCAGCCTCCATATCATTTTCAAAGCACTCCTTTGTCTGAACTGTGGATAAATAAAAGATCACTTAAAACACTTGAAAAAAAGATCACAGTCTACAGCTTCACAGCTTTTCTCAGCAGGAGTAAAATTTGTCTTCATGGGAGATTGAAAGGGAAGAAGTCCCTTGGGAATTAAGGGCAACCAAATGTCTAATCATCTAATACTGCAAGTCTCTGGTATATTTCTTTGAACATCTTTAAAAATATACATAACATGACCACTGTGTACTTTTCTAACATTAGGAATCAAATAACAGCTTACAACTGATACTAATGAAACAGCAATGGAAGATTCTCAGATAGTATGACACTGAGCATAGTAATAAGGGCCTGCATGGAATGAAAACTCCTCGTTTCAAACTATTTTTTAAGTTATTTTTGTGGCAGTGCAACATTTTGTGCTTACATTTTTCTCTCCTTTAATCTTATTTCATTTTTAAGTTATAAATAGAGCTTGCACGTGAAAAGGGTGGCTGGCTCTAGTCTTACTGCAGCTGGAGCATTTGCCAGAGAACAGTGACTCCATTTTCAAGGTTGTGCAGGAGCTGTGCTAAAAAACATCTCTCTCCCCTCTAATGTCCAACACTTCTTACAGGCTTAGCACAGCTCTGTCTAGCATGCAGCTACAAATTAAATGGATCAGACTTGTGACTGCATGCTAGCAAGATGGCATCACTATTTGTCACATTGCCTTTGGTCACTGTAGCTGTGAGGTAGAGGAATGTTTGCCTTAGCCTGGTGGAGAGGTAGATTAATGGAAGTTTAGAGGAATTTAGAACCTTTAGATCTGTAGATTTAGATTAGAGGCTGAACGCAGAGACTACACTTAATGCAAATTCCTGCACAGAAGCACAAATATCTCAAATATCTCTGGTCTGCAAGTCGCTACAGTACATTTTCAAGTTCTTTTCTGGCTGCTAAGAACTACCATATTTTAAATAATTCACTTATTTAATGCTGGCAGCACTGGTACAATTATTTGTACCATTATAAGATTACAGACCAATCAACAAGCAAATGATAAAGAAGAAAAAATTAGATTAACTAATTGCAATTAGCAGTCACCTGTTAAAATAAAAGAACCAAACTTTCATTCTGCTGGTTCTGAATACAACTGGATCTTAGAGTAAATATCTGCTGGAATTTTGCATAGAACTGCAAGACTTTCTAAGAGAAACTAGTGAGGTAAAATGACTGGAGGGAGTGCTTGCTGTGTCTCCTGTCCACTACATATAATTCGCTCTAATGGTAAGGAAAAATGTGGTGTAGATAAGGTTTAGTGAAACTGATATTTTGCTGTTTGACATCTAGTATCCAAGAAATAGACATTTTTCCCATTAATTTAGGAATGCAATATACTTTCTGGAGAACTACAATACGAAACATTGTTGAGAAGGTTTTAAGCAAATGCTGTCTTGCTGAAGAAGAAATTGAGCTCGACAACCTTGCATTGAAAACAAATCATTATTTAGCAGCCCTTACAAAAGGGTGGGAGATGGGGAGGGGGAGTTGGGGGCGAAAGAACCTGTAATATACAGGAACATTGGTGATATTAAAAGGGATAAATTTAATTGCAAAGCAGAAAGGTCAAATAAAATCCTCCAAAATGAACTGCACAGAAGTGCATTCAGTGCAGAGTAGTGGATAAGATTTGATAAAATTTTCATTAAAGGCAGAAGGGAAGAGTATATCTGAACAAGAACTGGTGCTGGAAGAGCTGGGAAATAAGCATTTTGGGAGTAGACTGTCTGAAGGACGTATGTATCTGTAGGGCAAACTGAGAATTTAATTGAATTGCACTTCCTACCAACTCCAGTGGGCGTGGCCTGGTGCTTAGGCAGTATTTCCAAGCAGTTTAAATGCTGGCAGAGAAGTCACAGCAAAGCAACTTATAAGAAATCCCCTCCATTCTAAAGGAAGAACTCTTCTTTTTCTGCAGCAAGAACCACACAGAAAACAGCATAATTATAGATCCAGATTCCTAGAATCTACCCACTGATGACAAAATTTTCTGGAAACAGCCTTAATTGGAATTAAAATAGACCCCAATATTCTGCTTAAAATCAGATTTACATTTTTTTTTTAGTTAAAAATCTAACATTTTCTTGTGAATCTTAATGTGTAGGAAATCTGTACATTTTTTAATGCAGATAATTTTCTGAACATCTTACGATTTGAATATCAAAATGCATAATTTTAAATGTACAAAAACTTTGCATACTTCTTTAGTACTAGAACTGCTGAATGTCTGCTTTGACCCAAAAATGAGCATATCTTCCAGAGCTCTACACAAAGACACTTCCTGTTGTCATAACAACCTACTGCAGCTTTTTTGCTACATGGAAACCTTGTATTTGCTTTTCCTGCTATTAGCAAAAATTAAAATTTCCAAAAAGTTTTATAACAGTCATATTACTAAAAGGGAGGAAGGAATGAATACATATGTATATATGTGTACATAAATACATTTCCACAAAACTAATTTCAATTCACAATCTTCAGAGAGCGATCAATAAAAATATTACTTTACCTCAATTCTTTTTTGGAGGTAACTCCTGTTCTCTTTATCCAAACATGCAGGTTTCAGATAATGTCTGTGTAAAAAGACACTTCGAATATAAATAATTTTAACTTACCCCTTAGAAAAATATTCACATGTTTTGCTATATAATGAGTTCACTGGACGGGTCCATGAATGCATCAGTCTCATCATATGAAATACTGAATCATTATGAAAATTACATTTAAGCTGTGATCTTACCTATAATTCTGTTACAAATGTTTCAGATTCAGCTGTCAATTAAGGAGAAAAGGATCAGTATAAATATGTTTATATTCTTATGTTCAAACTAAAACAGAATAGAATATCTTAGCCATTGTAC
Source organism: Penelope pileata (assembly GCA_013396635.1). Classification (NCBI taxonomy): domain Eukaryota; kingdom Metazoa; phylum Chordata; class Aves; order Galliformes; family Cracidae; genus Penelope; species Penelope pileata. The sequence goes on along the minus strand of WBMW01006403.1, from coordinate 103,230 downwards.
CATGCAAAAGTAAACTGGATCCTAATCCTTGGAACCAGTTCAATTATAAATTTTCATTATTTGAGTCTTATTAGTATTTAGAGATGTCATTTTGATCAGATCCTCGTGCAAGACTGTGTACACAGTCCTTTCCTAACTTTTAAGGATGAGTATTGGTGGTTAAAAAAGCAATTGTAAATGTTCACCAAAAATCACCTAACCAGTTAATGGAAGAGTTGCTAACAAAGAACATCATATTTACAGTCAGGTCAGTCACTTAGGTCAGACAGCTTTCCATTGACTTGCACAGATATACTGCATAATTCCAACAATTGTGCTTACTGATTTAAAAATAATGCAAAATTAAGGCATATTTTTCTCTTGGGACTGTTTTAGTGATTGAAATATGACAGTTTTAGAAGAACTCAAAAACAAAGTAAACATGCACCCAGGAGAAGCATGCTGTAGCAAGGAATAACAGAAGAATGTGATCGTTAATACAGCTCTCTGAAGGTATTTGTTTCAAGAGTATAGCCCAGACTACTGCAGTAATACATTGCTATTCACAGATATAGCTGCTTGCACTGGAAAGAAATTCTTTATCAGCAAAGTCTTCGAAGAGATTTGGATATATAAGGTTAAATAGTTTCAGTGCATTAGAAAAATCACTTATCATTTGGAAACTAAATCACCAACAACAAATCATTATAAAAGAGTTCAAAGTCTCAAACATTCAAATTCTTAAGCATAAACTGATTTAATATTCAGATACTTGATTAGAATACGTGACTAACAGAAATAATTTCTGTGATTCATGTACTCTCTAGGCAACATTTTGGTGAATTTACTTAAGACAGACCACTGTAAAGACAATGTTAGTCTCAGCATTTTTAACATCTATACAAGCTAAGATTTAAGGGAGTTAACAACAAAAGATCTATACCATTTACTTCCATTCCAGACTAGTCTCATTCAGGTAACAAATTTCCTCCCACTTTGCAGGGGTAGATTTAATTTTTTGGTTAATAATTAGCCATTAGATCAAATGTCAGGGTCACATTTTTTTCCAACTGGTGAAGAACGTATGAATAAAGTCATTAGACAAATCAGCTGGAGAATGAGAAGCAGTGTTAAGAAATGTCATATACTCGATCTAGGTTACCCATAACCTACAACCTGACGTTTCTCCTATTTTTCTTTTAAAATGACATTTGACTGCTATATGGATGACATTTCAAAACAAATGGTCTAATTCCTGACAATATAGAAGGATTCTATGAGCCATTTTTGTTGTCTCTACTACAGACTTCTGTCACATTCACACCTTAAAATTTGAACATATGTAGTGGCTAGATGAATTTGTGCTTGGAGTTAACACCGGTTTGTTCATGCACAAATTATCAGTCTCATGAATAAAAAAGCTCTTCTCTACATATATACAAGCCATTCCAGATTCTGGATCAAGAATGAGGCTTGCTGTGTTTCTGAAACAGACGTACTAGTAAGTCTATTAAAATTGCAGAACTCACACTCTGCCAGGCTCTAATGGATTTTGGACAGAAAAAAGTTCTGAGATGCATTAGCATAGACTTTACTTCTGGAGGATCCTGTTTGTTTCAGCGAGTCATCACAAGTTTGCAGAAGTCTGTATAAGGACATACAGAAAAAGCACTGAATTCTGGCTTTACAAGAAGAGAGTGATGTTGCATTGTTCTGTGACTACATTGAAAAGGTCATGAAAACCTTTGTGTTGACAAAAAAAGGCATTTGCTAGCTCTTCATGTTGTCACCATTCACACTCAAGAGAAGGGGAAATAATTTCTTCAAAACCAGCATCATGTGAACACAGTTTATGCATTTTAATCCGCATTGTCTCTGTGATTGGGATATTTGCAATCTACAGTGGAATGGCACATAGAAAATACAGAAGCATTTCGGAAAGTAATTCCAGTAAAAGCAATTGATTTCTAACGCGTTAAAAGGATCTTCTTGTCTCCCTGTTATTTGCAAAATGAATGTGCTAACTATGTTAATTTGAGAGATTTGCAACACTTCAGCAGCTTTTATGAACAATGATTTAAATGAGTGCTGGAATTGTCAATGTGGAGTCAATAAATTATTTTCATTGGGCAAAGTGACTAGTAATGAGGGACCTAAATACAATACCTGCTTCAAAATCTAATGGAATTACATTTAACCTGAACTGCCACTGACCTGTCAGCTACATACGGTATTTTTAAATAAGCTTCTCATAGACTAATCTTCCCTTTCTTGCCACTTTCTCCTACACTTTAATTCCTTCTTACAATCCTCCTCACATCTTTCTGCCCTAGCACTGAAGGTCACTCAGGGTTCTGCTTATAATCCACTTATCTTTTCTTTCTCCACTTGTCATATTTGAAAAGATTCCCACCAGACAAAAATGGTTAAATCATAGAATGATTTGAGTTGGAAGGGACCTTAAAGATCACCTAGTTCCAACCCTCCTGCTGTAGGTAGTGACACCTCCCACTACAGCAGGATGTCCAAAGCTCCATCCAACCTGGCCTTGAACATTTTCAGGGAAGGATGAGCCACAATTTCTTTGGGCAACCTGTCAGTGCCTCACCATCCTCATACAAAATGATTTCTTCCTAATGTCTAATTTGAATCTAGCCTCTTTATTACTTGCTTTAGCTTAGCCCGATTCTCTGATTACCATTAGACAAAAAGGGTTAAATAACTTATTTTCACCCTTATCCTAAAGTCCGGGGATGCAAAAGCAAACAAAAAATAACCCACCATTTGAATTTATCAGTCAGCTAACGTGTTAGCATATCATCAGGACACTCCAAACTTTCACACTGGTCACAAAGCCTAACTATAACCTTTAATCTCACTAAAAGTAGCGTTTACGTTCCCGCATGCACAAAGCAAAACCAGAAATTCTGTTCCTCATGGTTCATACTCGCCTGTCTGTAAAGAATGAGAAGAGCCTCACATGCAAAGCAGAAAACACCATCATTACTACTTTAGATTCATTTACAAAGCCAAATTATTGCACCTTGCTTTGGTTCAAATATTTAATAAATTATATTAGAATGAAAATAATGACAAGAACACTCAAGGAAAAACTGTGAATCACATTCTTTTTCTGTTTTCTGAGTCCAGCAGATCTGCCACTAAACTTTCTTTTGCTATTTCTAGAATAGCAAACACTAGTAGCATTAGGACAATATAGCATGACCTTCTCTACTATTGGATTTTAAAAAGCCCCGAAAGAGAACCAACCCAGACTTTACTTAGTGAAAATTGATTTACATCATGGTAGTTTGGTTTCCAGATCAACAGACAGGACTATATCATATGCTGCTTTAGATCAATGAAAGCCCATGCTCATTCAGCAAGCACTCAATACCCTGGAAAATTTGCATGTCCTATAGATTCTGTTGATTAGTATGGCTAATTAAAACAATGAGAATGTGCTATTGATCTAATTATGAAACATAAGCTTAATTTGGGATGCATACAGGATAAAATGTGGCGGTTGTACTATTATACCTTTCAAAGACATGCTCCTTGTCTTATAAGATAGAGAAGGATTTATAGGAGGGCCACTTTCATCGATGTCAGCTGACATACCGACACAAAAATAAATGGAGTCATTGTCAAAGGGCTCCATTTCCTCTGTTAAGCCAGAGGGTGCTGTGCCTGGAAGACCAGACAAACAAGAGTGGGCTGGCAGAGTGACTGAAGAAAGAGTATGCTGTGCATCCACCTCCACATCTGTGCCAGAAAGAGGAACTGATGTGGAGAGGAAAGTCTCTGGAGATTTGAAAATGAACAGTTACTCAAAACGCTGCAGCTCCAGTGAGGACAGCTTTGAGTTACAAGGTGGCACAAGGTCAGAATCTAAAAGCTTTGTTAAAAGCAAAAATAAGGATGAAGGCTATCGACCCCATCGATCAAAGCACTGTCAGAAAGGGGATGAAAAATCCCATGGACTGGAACATACTTCTCTATATCCAGCAGAAGTTGGAAACACCAGCCAAAAGCTGCAGAGACAGAAGACAGCACAGAAGAAAAGCAGTTCATCTGCATCTGACTTGAGCTTGGTGAGTCAAGGATCATCAAGTTCATTGTCTGTTGTGGAAGAAAAAATTGAAGCTAAACTCAAATTCTCTCAATTTATTAATGAAGTTACTTTCAGAGTGCTTGATCCCATGAGCCTGAAGTCATACCGAGCTGCTAAACTGAAAAATACCTTTCCATCTGGTGTGAGAAGCCTAGACGACTTACGTATTAAGAGAAGGTCACCTGAAAGCTGGAAAGAGAATATTTTAGTTGGGAAAACCCATCAAGAAGTAGACTTAGAGAGTCTGAGAAGTGACGACATCGTGGCTGGAGCACGAACGCGCAAATTAGAGAAGTCCTTGTCCCTGGATACAGGTCCCTCTCTTAAGTCATTTGGTAACGGTGCCTCATGCAGAACAAGATCTGGCTTGCCTGTAGAAATAATGATTTCTCAAAGCAAAGAAATGCCAGCCACAAAATCTGCATCTCTGCCTAGAAGTACAAGCATGGTGAGCTCTTTCTCAAATCACTTCTTTGGGTTATTTGTGACAAGTATATACGCATTAATTTGTTTGAGAAGTGTTGCTGTCTGCCTGGGTGGACTTGTACACAAACTTTTCTCAAGGGAAGAACAGGGGGATTTTTAATAGCTGAAGAAATCAACTCTATGATATGAGGAGAAGGAAAGACAGAATACACCTATCTAGTCCTTTCCAGTCTTTTTTCATATGAAGTCTTAATGAAATCAAATAAGCGTTTCTGTACTGCAGTGAAGCATATGAATAACCACGACAGCTTGAGATAAGTGGTCAGGGTATCCCCGGAGTAAGATAGCTTAACCTGCAGAGGGCTCTATGACAGACTACTCAGACAGTCAAGTTCACTAGGTTAGAACTTGCTCAGGTATCTCTACACTAAACAGGAATGCTCTTTAGTACATTTAAGTACTGTCCTGAAATCACTGCTAAGGTTTGTGTGTCTGGAGTTAAGATATGTCATCTGATAATTTCTTCCCTGAGTTTTCTAAAATATATATTTATATATCTTAGACTGAAAAAGAAATGATAGAAAGACTGAAGCTTTCTTCTATGGTCTGGCCAAAAATATATAATTATTTTTTCTTATGAGATTATTTGTTTGGTTGAGGAAGGGATGTTTACACCTATCCAAGTGGGTGAAGGGATGATGTTTTTCTTTGCTTGTATGGCATTGTCAGAAAATCTGAGCTGCCAAACCCAGAACTAATACATTATGTTCTTACACTTCTAGTGCAACAGTTTTAATCCCGCTGGAACAGTAAAAGTCGAGGAACTGTTGTTCAATACTATGCGTATGCACACGTTGCTAAAATGGGAGCTGCTACAGCTCCACTATTCTTTAAAGAGTTAATTTAAATTTAAAAACAAAGAAACAAAAAGGTATCTGTTTTTATACAGGATTATAGAAAATGGGAGATCATCCCAGTCTTAAGAATTTCATGCAATCTTCAGCAACCCAAGCTTAGGATTTTATAGGATGTCCTTGGATGTTTTAATTATCATCTATCAAAAATGGCTGGGGGGGGGGAGAGGTGAAAGATAACGAAACACAAAGAAAATTAACATACCCTCTTATTCCCAGGCCACAACAGGAGCTGTTCCGCAAAGGGGTCAGGAGGCTCCAACGTGAGCCCATAGCAGGATCTGCTATTTTCACATTTCAAATAGCCACCCAAAGGACCTTTTCCAGTGGATTTGCTCACACTGTGCAGATAGAACATTCAACCAATTGAGTACTGAATACACAGTCCCAAGTAATTCCAGTCAGTCAAGGCAGGCATCAGTCTATTCTGATTTAAGCATTAGCTTGCTCTAAATTCATTTAGATTAAACACAGTAGTTACCAAACACTACTTTGACAAACAAAGTCACAGATTGCCGAGTTCAACACACAAAAAAAGGAAGATTCATGTATCCCATCTTCCGCATGCAAAAACTTTGACGCCAATGCAGTTTGTTTGGTGCAAATCCTTACCCGAAGGGTGCCTAGTAAGAAGAAAAAGGGTGAAAAGCATGAAAGAACTTGCTTGAAATTCTGAGCTTAAGTTACACCTAACAAAAAAAAAAAAAAAAGTGACTTAGAAGAGAAATTTTGTGACAGTGCCACCAGTCTGATACATTTTCTGAAGACACCTGAGGAGTCCAAAATTGTGCATGTGGTATATTTGATAGGTCTATATTTGATCCAGAACTAACAGTGATTTTCAACTTTTAGACTTCTGAGAACTGTTCTAGGTTTTCAGGAACATTTTTTTTCAGCAAGCATTTATCTGCAAGCAGATGAAACTAAAGTGAAATCTCACAAAAAAACTTCTTCACTGTAGATCTTCGCGGGGGAACTTCCAGACTGTCAGAAGTATCAAAAAGACACTTTATTTACTTCAGTGGGGTCATGTTAGGTAGCAAGTAATTACCAAATACAATGAACATGGCATTACTATGGTCTAAATATTTTTGCAACTTGGCCAACATGATGAAATTATTTCTCTATATTGATCTAAATTTGGAGGAGTTGAATGAATTAGCAGCAAAGCAAAATAATTTAATCAGATGAAAGCAATCAGATGAATCCACATCAATGCAGAGGAAAGCGCACAATTCAAGACTGTCATACTTGCAAGCTGAAAAAAAATGACCAGTTCAATAGGCTGAAAAATTGGAGAAATGTTGAAAAGGCACAATGAAAATTCCTTCTCAGTACAGGGAAGAGATGCTTATCGCAGCCTGACAAAGGATGGATCAGCATATACATAAATGTGCATGGGTTCAAAAAATAAACATTTTCCTCAGATCCAGGCTACATTTGGTTTGTGTCTTTTAGTATACATTTCATATGAAATGGCCACATGTGAGTCTTACATGGCAATAGAAAATGCCACATGACTACCTTTCCTGGCATCCTGGCCTCCCTCTTGCCATATTAATTCACATGACATTGCTTGGAAGTTTGCTCCCCTCTGCCTTGCAAATTAGAGATGACCATGAGGCTCTCAATAGCCTCAAAACGCTTCATTGAAATAGATATTAAAATACATGGCTTAATTCTTTTACCAAATAATTGACTGAGAGAAGATACCGGTCATCGCTTTTCACCATTTGGAGACATCAGATAAATCCAGCAGCTTTCAGACTTCTTTGCTTTAAGCTCATTATCATATTAAATGAATACAGCCACTCAGTTGCTAGTTAAATAAATCATAACAACTTCGCAATGTTATTTTTTCTTAAGCTAGAGATTCCTAAAAACAACTTGTATGTTTAGTAACACTATTAAGAATCATAGCTCAAAATAATTGAACTTAGCATGGAAAGCTAGGCAGTACATCTTCAGTTCTGGGACAGCATTTGCTCAGTACGTTCAAGGATTCCTATTGCATCATTATAAACTCTCTCCTGATACCAACAATGACTGTTTTTCTAACTCTGTACACAACTACTGTGAAATTGTCACTTAGACTGCAGTAGTAATGAGTAGGCATTGCAAATGTATACTTTCGGAGCTTCCAGGGTTGGTAAAGTAGCTTTACAACACCTCATGAGAGATAGGCAATCAAATACTCTAAGCTATAAGATCAAAATGACCAAAATAAACAGCAGTGCTCTCTCACCCTGAGACCATCTGAAATTAAAGACAAAATTCAGTTTCCACTGATCAAACTGTCTTAAACATCTTCTCAATCTCTAAGAGGACTTGGCTATTTTAGGCTTAAAGCACACAATAGTATTATTTGCACCAGCCAAGCTGGGACAAGATGGAGCTCAACAAAGTCTAATAGTTCAACTATTTATCCAGCTTCATCAGTTAGAGTGCTGAATTCTCTTCTTCATCTTGTTTTTGACGTTCATGGCACACTCACAATATACTGGAAACCAAGAAGGCCATGCGTAGTTTCTTCAATAGTTAATACCTTGTCCCAGTAATTTAACACTAGCTTCTTTTCCCACTGCTAAGAGGAATGCAGCAGCTTTGAGCTGTAGGAGAGATCAGCATAATGTTTTTAGAGCAGCAGATGTGACATCATTTTACAAGCAACAGTATGAGCAGATGGTGTTTAGAGAGTTCTCCTTGCCTGCTCTAAAACACCTCCATTGGGTCACTAATGAATCCTTCGTCTAGTCGAACATAGTGCATAATGCTATAATGTTCCCAAGACGATGCATATGGTCATTTACAGCTTCTCAGCTCATCAGATACAAATTAGATCAAGATCTTCTTTACAAAGCATAGACATCTATAAATCAGTACTCAATAGACTAAGCTGTATGTATTCAAGACAATATAGAATAAAAAGAATATGCTTTCAATGAAATTAAGTATCTTACTAAAAACAACTGTAATTTTTGAAGTTAGGGTTTGTACTTGGTTTCTCCACCACCACCACCCATTTTTAGAGAAGGGAAGCAGCAAGTGACACAGAAGGGAGCTGTTTGGACAAAGGAACAGGGATTGTTATGATGCTGAATTTGTACAAGGTGTTTCACTTGGGTTGCGACAATCCCAAATGTATATATGGACTGGGTGAACAATTCATAGAGAGCATACCTCCAGAAAAGGACTCAGGGGTTCTAGTGGACAAAAAGCCTTGACATGAGCCAGCAGCGCATGTTTGCACCTTAGAAGACCAACAGTATCTTGGGCTGTGTTTTGCAAATGAAGCAGCAAAATTACTTCAGACAGATTCTTGGCCACCCCAGGTAAATTATCTGAGGGGTTAACAACAGATATAAACAGAAATTTCACAAAACTTTTGACTTACACAACTGATGAGTGGCAATCTCCCACCAAACTGATGCTCATCCAAAGAGTAGCCAATCTCAGAGAGAAGTACTTCTCTTTGTGGCTGGCCCTAAGAAGAGCCCAGGGCAGACCTACCCTGGGTCCACCCCTTTGGGTCATGTGGGGAGAACAGGTGCAAGTAATTTCCCTGTGCTCCTTAGGCTAGCCACTTCCCTTACTCCAGGTGCTCACTCACAGATTCAGGACATGACCTAGCATTTCCCCTGCAGGCTGCATCAAAAGAGGGGTGACCAGCAGGGAGAGGGTGGTGATGGTCCCTCTCTGCTCTGCCTTCATGAGTCCCCACCTGGAGTACTCCTTCCAGGCCTGGGGTCCCCAGTGTGAGAAAGATGTAGAGCTGTTGGAGTGGGTCCAGAGGAGGGCCATAAAGATGATCAGAGGGCTGGAGCACCTCTCCTTCAAAGAAAGGCTGAGGCAGTTGGGCTTGTTCGGGAAAGAGAAGGCTCCATTATGGCCTTTCAGTGCTCAAAAGGAGATTATAAATGAGAGAGAGTGACTTTTTACACGGATAGTGTAAAAGTCAAGTGCACGGATAGTGATAGGGCAAAGAGGAACAATTTTAAAGTCAAGTGCAAGGATAGTGATAGGGCAAAGAGGAACAATTTTAAACTAAAAGAGGATAGGTTTAGATTAGACGCAAGGAAGAAATTATTCACCAAGAGGGTGGTGAGGCATTGGAACAGGTTGTCCAGAGAAGTTGTGGATGCCCTGCCCCTCAAGGCATTCAAGACCAGGTTGGATTGGGCCTTGGGCAACTTGATCTAGCAGGTGGCAATGCTGTCCACAGCAGGGGGATTGGACTGAGACTATCCTTCCAACTCAAGCCATTCTATGATTCTATGAATGTCTGCACAGGATTCAGGGCTTCATCCAGTGCACAGGATCATTTTCCACCCAAGTATACTAATTACTTTCATTGGGGTGGCTACTCAGCCAGGGAAAAATGCTGAGTACTTAAAGTTCTCATTGATTTTGATATCTCTTGGCATCAGAGACACGAAGCAATGTTGGCAATCAAAAATGTTTAGTGTCTGATTTCCAGAAATTTTTGTTAACCTGAGTTTTTCCCTTCCTTTGAGTTTGAAAATCACTTATCAAAATTGCACACTTTATCTTTGGGTGCCTTTAGAAAGAAATAGTACTTTCCAAGTAATGGAAGTTACAACAGGCTTATAACAATTACCATTAGCAGAGATGCCTGAAAACTACAGAGCCAGACAAGGCAAGGCAAAAGAGTAATAGGTAGAAAAGACCAATAGATCTTTCTTCTCTGGCCCAGGTTTGCTCTAAGAACCTTTCTGTGTAATTTGTGACAAGTTATAAAAGTGTTTCAAACCATTTTTCTTTTCTTCCTTCAAAGAGCAGCCAGTGTTTGCCATGTTTATGAACGGATTTTTTGTCCTGCCATAACGTAGCTTTGGTATATCACAGAAGCAGAAAACCTTGTCATGCAGTGGCTCTCTCCCACAGGCATATGCAATAATTAACACAACCATTTTGTCTGGTGAGCATAGTGAAAATCTCTGAATACTACCAAGAGAACAGTCAAGTGCAAGGCACTGCTGAGAGGTTACTCTGATGTATTTTTCACTTGTAAACAATATTTTTGCCCTATATGTTCTATGGTTTTCAGTTCTATTAAAATTCTATCCACTGATGTACCACAGTTAATAGAAACACAGATATAACCTTGTTCCTCTCCCTACCACGCTATAGTGTCACCTAACTAAAACAAAACTTCACTTCTTAATATGAACTTTATACAGCATGCATTTTGCGGACAGAATAGAGGGAATCTATTCTGTTACTGTAGTCTACTACTGTCTGCCAAAACTGCAGTTGAAATACTCTTTTTTCTCTATATGTCTTGGTTGTCTGTGTGCTTTAGCAGAAACTGTAGCATTAAAGCTTTGACATACAATGAGAATGACGAATTTGTAGAGCAAATGTTTTTATGAGTTAAAGGATGGATTGTTTTGTACTAGATGTGGGCCTCAGTGTAATAAAACCTACCTGCCCCAGCACCATGCACTCATGTTTCAGAATACTGGGAACTGCGAGCATTAACCTCAGGTCTGGTATGGAATAGGTTCCCATTTGGGAAGATGTTTTATATTTGTAAAATATATATCTTTTCATGAAGTTCTACAAAAATTGCATTTTCAAAGACCAGCTCAGACATTTGTTTCAATGACTTCCTCTTTGCAAAGAGGCTTTAATTTGACCTTTTCAAATGAAATTCTTTAGTTCCAGGAGTTTTAGATGGCAGGAAATCACATCTTGTCAATAAGAAAGAAGCAGCAGATGCCACAAATCTTGGCTTTAGAAGTCTCTCATTATATTCTCACAAGCAATCTAGGAAAAGATGGGTAAAGATACTAAAAGATAGATTCAAAATTGATTGGAAAATCTTATTGAAGAGGTAATTCATAATATTCAGTTATGAGTGGGGTCTCAGTGGGACTAACAGTGTTTGATATTAACAAACAAATACATTTTCTTTGAGATACCACAGAGAGATATACAGAGAGTAAATAATGCTTGCAATTCTGCTATTTGTCTGATTTGGAAAGTACAGTAGTGCACTTATACTCCTGTGTAATGATCTTGAGAAAATGCTTCTGAAATTTTCAGAATGCTGACTCCCAACAATAAGCAGGCACTTAACGAGTCTAAAGTAAGCTTTCCCATTCTGAAAATCAGCCTTGTTGGAAAAGCCTTCAAGCTTTTTTTTCTGTGTTGTTGCAAACTTATTCAGTACGTAGGCTGGACAGAAGTTTTTTTGCCAACTCTTTCACTGTGACCCTATCCCTCGTATCGCCATTGTCTCTAACACCACATTTGTTTCCTTTTCCAATACTAGAAGTATATGCCAGAATTTGTTGGGAGCTTAATGTTGAAAATGTTCAAGTGAGCTCAACAGCCAGCTTGTAAACTGTAGCCTATGTAGCCTATGTAGTTAAGAAATGGTTGGCCAACAGCTCCCATTTTCAAACAGTAAATCCAATACCTGTATGGATAAATAAAAATTATTCAAATACACATCTGCATCAGTCAAGCTTATGAGCTGTTTGCATTAATATTTGATGTTATCTGGGCAAGAATGATCAATGATATGTGTCTGCCCCCTGCTCAGGTAATAGAGGCATTTTAAACAAAAGAAAGTGAGGAATAAATACTAGGCTTGTTCATACAGCAATGGTTTTTATGCTAGAAATAAAGAGACATTTGCCCCAAAGAACAGCTACTCCCTAAATAACTGTAGTAACAAAACCTTGCTACGTGAGCATGGTTAAAATGAGCAGCTGCTCAGTATTCAAAAACTAGTTCACAACCATTTATCTCAACAGCAGCCAGCCAGACCTTCATACCACTTGTTTTGCTGAGCTTCGTGCTGTGAACTCACAGAAAGTACTAGACACATCCTATTCCTGGAGACTCAGAGCTGAATCACAGTCTTGAAACAAGAAAACTGGGACTGCTTGTAAGCCAGCAGCAGGAAACAAAACTGCAATGGCCAGTCAAGCCTCTGCTATGAAGGGAGAAATGAACAGTCTGGAACTGGAGGGCATCTGTAAGCCACGATGGTCCTGGATGCCTGGGGCATTCCCCTTCCTGCCCACAGGACAGGAACCCTTCCAACCCTTCCTAGCCACTGGGCTGTTAGCCGTTGCCCAAGAAAGAATGCAGCAGGGTCAGTCTTCAGCAAGCCATGGCCCGGCCCTGCCTGGCAATGGGCCCTGCTGAGCCAGACCCACCCACAAGCCCACTATCCAGTCTGGCCCTGTCCCCACAGAGGTTTCCAGTGCTGGGGCTGCCCTGGTTCCCCCTGGCAGCTCTGCTCCTGGATGGGGTATTGGGACGTGCACTGGCTGCCAGGGCCTCCCAGAGAGCCACCACAGCCTCCTGGAAGCTCCAGGGCCTGCAGCGCCCTAACAGCAATGGGACAGGCAAACAGAAGGTGGACAGAGACACTTGTCTGCTGCCACTCCAGTAGAGCCTATCCATGAACAACATCAGAAGATAAAATAATGCGCAGTACACAAGAAGTTATCACAAGGAGGAAATAGAATTGCAATACTGCAAAGAGAACAAAGCCAGGGTTACTCAATTGGGAATTTAAATGGAGTAACAAATTGGTAGCAAAACTGCTAGAATTGTCTCCATGAGTGCCTATATTTAACAGTAAAACATAGACAAGGCTCTTAATTTGCACTATATATGTTTGCCTTCTCTCTACTTTTCAATAATTTGAGGTTTTCTCTTGCTTCTTATTTGAATGTTCTAGTAAACACAAAAAGGACACTAAGCTGGTCAGCAAAGTTACGTGATGTAAGCGTACAGTCCATTACAATCAATGCAGTTAATTAAAAATACGATTAAAAGAGAAATGGTGATGAGAATTGGAACACAATAAATAATTAAAACAAAATTAGTTTGGCTCTTTTGCTGAGCCTGACTCAGTCCACAGTTAAAACAAAATGATTTTTTACTTCATTGATAGATGCAACAGCAGCCCTAACACAACTATCAGTTCTCCTTGCAGCGCTACCATGTAAGTGCAAAGGCCCCACATACCACCCTCCTTTTGCTCTACCATATTCCCCAGCACCAATCCACCACTCAGTTCCCAGTATCAGGAAACTGGTAGCTAGACTGAAGAGTTTCAAATAGAGCAAGAAAGAAGCATAGAGTGGTAGAAAATAACATAAAGTCCGTTAATTATTCTAACAAAATACGAAACATTCTCCTACAGCTGCAGGGAAGCTCTTGGCAAATTATTATTTGTCTGTTTATTTATTTCAGGATTAGGCAAGGGCAGAAAGGACCAAGGCTGTTCCCCTCTCAAGCTGCTGGCAGCTTATTTGTACCTTGCTTATACCCATTCTGGAGTGTAGGCACTAACATTGCAGGAAGTAGCCTGGGAAGGAAAGAGGCTTTGTTCCTCAAGCACCAGGCCTTCAGAACAAATGTTGGGTACTAACGTATCTAACTGTTTCATTTCTGAGCTCAAGTCTGCAGGAATCATTTTTACAGGTTATTGTGTCTCTGTCTGATATTACCACAGCAGTGTTACAGCTCAATAAATTGTGTATTGACAGCTGTGGTTGGTTTCCTGCTTCTCTTGTATTCATTCACATCTTAAGTGTTCCTTCCTTCCTTGAAGGAAATAAATCTCTCCCCCGTGTTTCAAAATGTTAGTGACAAAGAGCAGGATGCTGAGAAGAAAGTTTCAGCTTTCATTTCCTCAATGCATAAAATCTCCAGTTCTTTGAGAAGGAAGAAACAAATGAGCCCTTCTGGGTGAGTCACTATTTAATAACGTAATAATTAGCTAAACATCAGGACAACTAGAGATTATGTATTTCCCACTCTTATTGGACTTCTATCAGAGGAAGAAAAACAACAGGTAGCTCTTCTAGTAACTCAGTTATTTTAGTACCACAGATCAATAGCTTGACTCTAGCATTTCTCAAAGCTATGAAGCCTAATAGCTATAATAAATATTAGCATGTGTCCTTGGAGCTGTAGTGGAATTTTACAAAGGTGTATATGTGCTGTTTTAATATGTCAGGAAGAACTATCTGAAGAATATCTTTTAAGTCCTTACTTTCTGTTGAAAAATAGTTAAGACCACGGCTGTTCCATTGCTCAATCATTGTTCAATTGTTGTTTCGTGGAGTAACAGCTTTTTTCTAGGTATGCATTGTTACAAAATACAGGTAAAACCGGTCATGGATTTATAGGGTTTACCACCACATATGAGACCTTTCTGTTAATCTGGACAGCAGTGGAAGCTCTTGAGTAAGGTAAAAGCTTTTCTGAGATAATGAAAATCATCAAGGATGGGATAATATTGACTTTTCTTGCAATTGCTTACACTGGTTTATTGTATAACTTTGGGTAAAGGCCTGTCTTGGACCTGTATCCTGTTCTCCAGCTGTAAAATTAGAATTAATCATGAAAAAATTCATGTTGCTTTGTGTAACGTTTCAAGTTCCTCACATAAAAATGATGCGTCACAAAGATATACCTCAGAATTTTGAAGGGATTCTCTTACAGAATGATCAATTCACTCCCTTATTTAAGTAACTGGTGGAGTTCTTATGCTAATGTATACAGGAAAATTTTTGTTTTACCCCTTCAGTGCTTATAGAATTGTGGAATCGTAGAATGTCCTAAGTTAGAAGGGACCCAAAAGGAGCCAACTTGTGGCTCCACACAGGATTACCTAAAAACTAAGTCATATGTCCTAGACTGTTGTCTAAATGCTTCTTGAACTCCAGAAGTCTTAGTGCTTTTACCATTCCCCTGGGTTACTTTCCAAATATAAAACCAAAATATTTGATCTGTGTTGCTTAGGAGTATTTCTGTTCTCTCCATTCTTAATTGTTTATGTCTTGCTTTTGTTTTGAGAGACTTTGGTTTTAGAGAGACTTCTTGGGTATCAAATACAACTTAATATTTTCTAAAGAATCTGTTGGATGTGCATAAATATATATGCAAAGCTTTCTTCATTGGTCTTTTAAGGGTACCTTAGTCGATGAACACATTAATCCTAAGATGTGCTACCTAAATTTCTCTCCCTGAATAAATGATTATTTTGTACTTAAGAATGTAAGATGCTCCTCCTATTTATTTTCTTGGAAACTAGGACAGATACAAAGAGCACAATAACAATATTTGATAGAAGAAATTCCCAGATACAAAACATTATTTTTCAACATAGTCACCACCCCTAATTATGCATTTTTGCCAGGAATAAACAAGAGCCTGCATACCGTGCTCATAAATGTCTGCATGGCCATGCAGAACGTGGCTTGTCTTTCATGTCTCTGTCACCACTGCTGAAATGCATTGCCCACCACCTCACTGTGCTCACATCCACAGTTTGGTCTCCAGAAACATTCAGCAAACATTGATGAACGTTAAGGGGTGCCATTTTTAACACGTGAAGAGATTCAGTTCCACACTTCTGCTTCATCTGTACGTCCATGTCAGACTCCATTTTGTCAGACTGCCGCTCTGCTGCCGTCTGTCACA
This sequence comes from Penelope pileata, assembly GCA_013396635.1. Lineage (NCBI taxonomy): Eukaryota > Metazoa > Chordata > Aves > Galliformes > Cracidae > Penelope > Penelope pileata. The sequence continues at coordinate 87,318 of WBMW01006403.1, read as the reverse complement.
CAGCAACAAAATGTAATGGAATATTGGTGGGAAGGTTCATCCTCTACTGCCATGCCACCAACATCCACCTCTGATACCATGGGCCAACATAATAAAATAGAAGGCATTATCTTCAGAGCAGCCCTCGTAATTTCAGTGAAACTGCAGTTAACCAACATTAAAGTTAATAGTCATATAAGTCATTTTCCCATCAATAATGGCACTGCCAGATAGTTCCTTCAATCATCCTTGACTCTTAGAACATCCAGGTCTTCCTTGGACTTCTGCATTGACACATTAGGATTTGCTGTTTTGAACTTTTCTACCACCTAGCAGTCATCTTCAAACAGCTTCTCAGTAGTTTTAGATCTTTGCACCTGTCCTTCCATACAACAGTGCTTCCATAAAACAAAGAATTCAGCATGTTTTACATGATACTGGATACTTCTTGTAGCCTAGCTCAACTACACACCTCACCGTTTTCCATTTTCTTATGTACCCATATACACTACTCTCTATCTTTAACTCTTTGCCTTCCATTATCTGTAGTTGTACTTTACGTTCTGATAACAACGTTTCTGAACTCCCAAAGCTCGTGATCTGACATCAAACTGAAAACATTATTCTTTTTGCCTCCTAGTTACTGATCTATTTGTCTTCTACTGCAGTGTCATTCACATGGCTTCTGTTACCATTCTGTTTTTCAAGGACACACATAACTTACTCCCAAAGAATTTGTGAAATACTCTATTGCTTATGTGATTATGTTAGATCTAATTCAACACAGCTCTTGCTTGATAATGTTTATCCTTATTCTTGTTTCCTTCAACACTCTGAATTCTCAGTTTTTATCTACAGCGTCAGTGCACTGTCAACCCCTGAAAACCTTGATCTACGTAGAATGACTTTCATGACACGGCAAATTTAGCTGTCTTATCTAAGGTTTGTCCTGTCTTCCAGCAGCTGGTGACGTTTGCTACAGCCACAACTCAAAATTCGCAGCCTCTCTGAACTGCAAAGCTGATGTAGCTCAGACTGAACTCAGTCTCAGACTTTCTATATTTGTGTTTTCCTTTTATAGCTCAAAGTTAAAAATATCTTGTGTTTTTATGTCAAGTACAGTGCTCAAACCCCTGTAATACAGTTTTACAGTTAAATTGCTGTGTCTGGATTAACTGGAAACTATTAACTTCAGAACAAGTGCAGAGGACCTTACTACTGCCAGAAATAAATCTACTTACTGATTACGTTGCCTTCTATAAAATACACTATAAAATATTTTCCATGTGTCTTCACTGTTTTCCAAAAACAATGGATGCAGCAGACCTTTGTGCAACTCTGATTTCTGCTATGTTTTCTGTATTTTTTATCTGCAGCTGCTGCAGTGGGGTGTTTGGTTATTGTTTTGGACCTACAGCACTTCAAATAAACTATCTTTTGTCATTTCCACCTGTCCCCACTTAACAGAATAAATTAAAACTTCACTCACTGTCATGTTTGTGCTTTATATTAACACCTTACCTCTCAAAATATAAAACAAACAAGCAAAAACAAAAAAACCCACATACAATAAAAAAGAAATCGTGAGAAAAAAAAATAGTTACAGCTTTTCATACACTTTTCCCGTAAAAGCCTGAGATTACCTATCACTGGGTTTTCAGAAGCACAAATCGTTAACTTATTTTTTGGAAAAATATGTTTTGAGGATTATGACAGATATTGTAAGTAGGAGAGACCAATGATTCTTGTGTGGTTATTATCTGTATGTAATACATTATGTCCACTGTGGAATTGCTCATTACTCGGATGTGAAGTCAAAGAGCCTGGTCAGCCTGGCAATCTGGTAAGCCTGCAGCAACCCTCGTAAGTTCGCCTCTCCCATGGAGACAGATTCAGATAACCCCAAACCCCTGCTGCCAGACATCCTCCTGCCCTTCTCATCAGCACCACTGAGCTGCATTGAGCTGCTCAGTTGAATGCCCTGGAAACTGTCCAGTTACAGCCAGTTACTGCCTAGTTCTGAACATGGAGAAAGTATATGCAATCAGGGAGCAGGTGCATCCACTGGAGGCCACATTTGTCTAACCCTCAATTTATGAAAGGAAAAGGATGATACTTTTTCTCATTTTGGAGCCATTGGTGAAAAACTGGCACTACTAAAGACTTTTGCAAACAACGTGATATGCATAATTTCCCCAAGAATTACGAGGGCTCTTCCAAAAGTAATGCCTCCTATTTTATTATTTTGGCCTATAACCTCGGAGGCAGATGTTGGTGGTATGGCAGTAGAGATTGAACCTTCCCACCAAGATTCCATTAACATTTTGTTGCCGTGTGACAGATGGCAGCAGAGGGGCAGTCTGACAAAACAGCATCTTGCATGGAAGTACAGATGAAGTAAAGATGTGTAATTGCATTCCTCCGTGTGGAAAAAATGGCACCCATTGACATTCATTGACACTTGCTGAATGTTTCTGGAGACCAAACAGTGGATGTGAGCACAGTGAGGCGGTGGGTGGTGCATTTCAGCAGTGGTGACAGAGACATTGGGGCACCTCTGCTGGTGCAGACGTTTACTCGCACAGCATGCAGCTCTTGTTCATTGCTGGCAAAAATGCATACTAATGGTGGTGACTATGTTGAAGAATAGTTTTTTGTAGCTGAGAAGTTGCTGTATCAAATAGTGTTCCTGTGCTCTTTGTCTCTGTTGTAGTTTCCATGGAAATGAATAAGAGGTATTACTTTCAGAGCAAGCGATGTAGAAGCTTTAATTCCTGATGATAAAGAATGTTAACAATTCTCTTTGGTTAAAAATAGCTTGCTTCTATTGGTTATTAACAGTTTACCCAGTATTGATCTGAATAATTTTGATAAATGTTCATAACTTCAAAGCCTTCCATTTGATCATTTATTTAACTAAACTACTTAGTATAAAGGTAAGAATGTCTTCAAAGCAAAACTTGTTTAAAGCTCCATCTACATAAGTTATTAATTCAATGTTACTTGTAATCTTTTGGAATAGCTGATTTAAAAATATTCCAAAGAATCTTGCTGCTTTTCTTTTTTCTTTTTTTCTTTTTTTTTTTTTCTTTTAAATGTAATAGTTTTGTTCCTTTTGCTTTGTTTGGAAAAAAATCTGTTTCTTTTATCCTGTTTATACTTTTAAAGTACCTTTTTATTTTAAGCTGGAATTACTTTCTCAAGAATTCTGAACAGGAATATCAGTAGTTGTTCTTCAATGGTGTTTTGCCTTCAGGCTATTTATCTGATAACACATCTCCGTTTTTTATTTTTACATTTCCTCCTACACCCTGCTTTTCCTTCTAAATTAGCCACATATTTAAGTAGGAGAATTTATGTCTTCCTTTGCCTGATATTAACTTCGGTCAGATTTCCATGCTCACATGGAAATCCAGTAATCCTGATGCCATGTCACACAAGACTTCAGGTTGCATTTTGTCTTGTACCACTGTCTTTTCATTCTTTTTTTATGGGGGGAAAAACTAGCTGCTTGTTCCTGAAAAAAGCATAGGGTGCTTCACTCGGGTCCCCAGCCTGAACAGAGAGGGACCGGAACCAAAGGGCACACCCAAGAGGCAGTGGTTGCATAGTCCACAGGAGCCTGAGTCTAACTTTATGCTACTAAAAAAGATTGTAACAACCCAGTTATCAGTCTGGGTCTTGCATAGTTATAGTACATTGTGAGGAAGAATTAAAAATATTTTTTTCCAAACTTCTATAAAGATAAGAAGTACTGTGCTGTTTCTATCCCTAGTGACAAAATCAGCTTTGTGCTCTGCCCAGCGTTCCCCAAAGCATGAGTTTAAAAGAGCAGCTCTAACAGTCTTTGAAAGGTATTTGATTTGATATGACATGATACTTTCCTTTTAAAAAGTATGGAGTAAAGTATGTTTTACTGCTAATATATACAATAGCAGTAAAACACTTTTTCAGTGAATACAGAGCTGACTAACAGCCCTCAAAAGGGTTGTTTCAAAGAAAACCACCTTAAAAGGCTCCCAGAAATTAAGCCTAATGATATTAAGCCTTGTCATTGGTGATCGCACAGTAAACTTTTAAAATAATTATTAGTTCATGGATAACACAAACTTAGGCAGTGTGGCAAAAAATAACGGGAACAGAGCAAAGTGATCTCAATTTAAAGTTTTGGAAATAATGGTCACTCACAGTCATTCTGGCCACAGAGGCAAGGCTGACTGTTGTGTAAATCCTCAGCTCTTCCTTCTCAAAGGCATCCTAAAGTTAGCGTTCAAATTATTCAAGGAGATTGCATATGCCACATTTGGTAGGTTCTGGGGAGCTCTGTAAAGAAAATGAGCTCCTATTTGAATCAAGAAGTCAAAGAAGTGAGAAAGAAGTTTTGTTGTTATACAAAACAAGCTAAGAAAAATAAATTGTAGGACTAAAGGGTCAAAAAGGTTAATAAAAGATTAATAATAGGTTAACAAAATGACTACTGAGTCATACTTTAGCTATAATGTAGGAAAAATATGAGTGAAGGAAAACATTCTTAAGGATAACACAAACTTACTTGGGAAAATGGAGATGATAGATTTCAAAGTGAACTAACAAAGCTGGATGAAGGTATAGCAAGACAAAATTCAGTACTGACAAATCCAGGTGTGCTTAAAGCAAGAAGTCTAAATTAATGGAGGAAGAGGAAGGAATAGAGCAAAAAGCCCTTATGAAAAACCCTGTAGGAACATTTGCTGAACACTGCTGCTCAAAACCTGGGAGAGAAACTGCAACTTTTGTGACCATATCACTCCAGTCTAGAGAACTGAAAAACTTTCTGACCTTTCATCTTGCCAACACCAGGCAGAAACAGAAAACTTTTAGGAAAGGAACAAAAAGTAGTTCTCTTCTTCAGAAAGAGATAGCAAAAAGAATGAATTAAGTTTAGGAGAAACATAATAAAACATGGTAGCAAAATGATTGTCAGCCGCTCCAGTTTCTACCTTCATAATGCAAGAATGAAAGACTCAAATGACACAGAAAGGCAATAAATTCAAAAATGATCAAAAGAAGTGATTTTTAAACACAGAGTAAGTTGTATATGGAGCTCATTGTCACAAAACAATCTGAAGGTCTAAAGGATCAGTAGGAATCAGAGTAAAGTTAGACATTTATCTGAAGGTATATAAATCCTGAGACAGCAAGGTATAATCCAAATTCTACCTGACAGGAGTTAGAAAGTTAGTTCCTACTTCCAGGATATCTCGTAATTGCTCACTGTGTCATTTAATACATCTTCTTTCGAAACAGTAGAGATAAGGTCCTTGGTTTTGATGCTGTGATTCTATGAGCCATAAATTCCAAAATACACCTCTGGAGACCACTGACATAGAAGATCAGTAAAGAGAGGAGTATTTAGATCATTGCCAAGCTGAAGAGAGCCCTGTACACTGGTAACCAAATATGGAAGGACACACAATATTGCACATTTTTGCAGGACTATTCTAGCTTTGAAAACATATGTTAAACAGACAACGTTTTGAGGGCAAGAGAGCTTCTACTGGGCCGGAAAATACAGCTGGGGAAAGAAAACAACAACCTAGGCAGCCTCTTTATGTATTTAAAACTTTGTTTTTTCCAAATAAAGTTTCAGAAACATCATGGCTTTTCTGTTTGCTTCTCAGAAGATACCAACTGGTGTAATATAGTATATTAATTCTCTCTATAAAACTTGACTACCTCATTTCATATGTGCCAGTTATTGCTATAAAGAGAAAAAATCATCTTCACTTTCCGAAAGAATGACCTGACAGTATGAAATATTTCTTTCTGAGGACTCATTTGGCTCTATACTCATAGTCAGGCTGCCAGACGGACCTCATTGCAGCATAGAGGGGAGCTGATCCTAACAGCCCTTTCTAGTGATACTTGAAGTACAGGCTTACAGGTGAATCCTTGTTAACCCTCTTGGTTTAAGAGAGAGAAAAGTGATGTCACACTCTCCCTGATAAATACTAGTATCAAACTGGAAGCTTGACCGAATTCTCTACCCTGAAGGAGTATGCCTGTTGGATGAAACTCTGGAAACTGTTGAATCAAGTAGCAAAAATCACACAGAGATCAATAAAGTCAGAGTTTTGGTCAATAAATTTAGATCCTTTCCCAGTTGAAAAAAGACAACAGAGGACAGGCTTTCTCTGACCGGCTCAGGCATTTTCCTACAGTGTATATGAAAAAAAGTTTATGTCATGTTGATTGTCATTATGTAGCAATGCTAATATTATATACTAAAATTTCTGTTTTGGCTACTGAGCATATTTTTAGGTTTTCTGCATATACTCTTTTTAACCATTTCCCTATTTTAGTTATCTCACTCCCTTTTATTTTATGCTTCATATGAATTTTTACACTGGTGACAATGTTTCTTGATTTTCTTCCCTCAGTGCCTCATGTTTACACTGTTAAAGGAAGAAACGTAAAACCGTATGAGATGATAGTACTCTAACTTCAGGTTCAGATTCTCACTGCAAATCTTTCTTTTTTGGAAATCCAGAAAGCTATTTTATGAACATACCCTTTTATACTAAGTAGTTGCTTACATCTTTTGCTGTTTATTTGTCTGTATGTCTCCATTGGATTTGGCTGACCAATTTCTCAACGTAGATTTTCAGCACTAAAATTTGTTCTACTTTTGCTGTAAACATTTGGCAAATGCATAGCTTTCCTTTATTTATTTCTGCTTGGTACTCACAGCTGTATTCTCACTACCAATATTAATGTGCTTTCAGTTTAATTTATACATAATCAAATATAGTCAAACGTGTTTTACAGATATGTCACTCCATCTGAATATTTCACTGAGTCCATCTCTTTTTGTCTCTGAAAATTTCACAGTCTTGGTTCTTTTCTCCTTTCGGCATTTTTGTGATACTGGTCAGAGCTGTTTGCAGCCTTTGTTTTAGAAAGTCTCTTCACAAAGAGATTAAATCACAAATTCATCTTCTAGCTAGTCCCACTGTCACATAAAGAATGAGTTGAAAAGCAAGATTTGGGATGCTAGGTGAAATGGAATCTTGAACCATAGCAACATCTTCCCTCTTTGATAATAAGAAAAAAAAGAAAAACGATTTAAATGGAAAACAAAACCTTTAACAGACAATAAACATGCTCCAGCTTATAGAGCTTAACAAGATGAATCTTTGTCACTTATATTTTCCTTGCGTTTTTTGTCAAATAACTGAAGTAGTAATATAGCTTTCCTAACTGCAATAGAATTAAGGTTGCAATTGTCATTACATGAGTTGCTACATAAACGTGAAGGAAGAAACAATGACATTTGTAGCACAGGTACACTGTAAGCTATAGGATATATTGAGGTTTAGGCTCCAAGCCCCCAAATGTGAGTACAGTATTTTTACAATAGCACAGTCCAAGAGGCTTACTGAAAGTCAGAAAGGAAATGTAAAGTAGATGAAGGAGTTGAACCCATAATCCCCTTTACAGTTTCAAACACTAACTCTCTTTTCAGCTGACTTCTTGAAAGTCTTCTTTTCTTCATTTAACCTTGACTGGAAAGCCAGCATGTGGTGACACTATTTATAGAGCACTGCTTATTAATTTATTATGATCCCACTCAGACATTCCTAGTTTCTCCAAACCTATGCAATATCCTTGAGTTTCTGCAAGTGACTGTCTTTGTTTATCTCAACACATTTGTCTTGCTGATGTACAAACCTGTCATTCTCCTAGTAGTGATGGACATAACACAGTTCTAAAGAAGCCTTTGAAATAATAACCACTAAAACAAAAGCATCCTCAGAACAGCAATTCTGACGGTGATTTTCTGTTGATGTCAGGTGAGGGAGAGCAGTTCTGAAATAGCTCAGCAGCTCCATTCCTCAAGAAAGGCCAAAACCTCTCTGTTCCTGACCTGTCCTTGCTAGGTATTCATCAGAAAACCATTAGCCCAGCAAAGCACTGAATGATGCATTAAGGCAATAATGCCTCCTTCACAAATTTCATCAATGTGACATGGCATTTTTGCAGGTGTAGGCTGTCACTATTTGATACCTCCCATTCTTGTCTTCTCTATAGGCTTTTTGTAGGCTCTCCTTCTGTTTCATTCCTTTTTCCTTGTCTCAATGGCAGCCACCTGGGATGTAAACAGAAGACTGACCTCGGTCAACAGCACTGCTTCACATATGGTCTGTGGCTCAGAAATCATTTGGGGTCACAAAAGAGGACAGCCTTTATAATGTATCTGCCATATAAAAAGAAATCAAACAACTTCCCTGATGTGGGGATAAGTTTTAATGTTATGCTAAATAGCGATGCAAGCAGTAAGAAGGAAAGAATCTTGAATAGAGGAAAAAGCATTATTTTCAGTAGCAAAATTCTATCATAATTTCTGCTAGTGAACAACAGGATAAAAGTATGGAAACACTTTAGGCCTGTTTATGTTTTTATTTATTTATTCATTCACTTATAAATCTAATTCGTATCTTTCCTCTTTACAGCAATCACATAACTCTGCATCTATTGACAGCACACACCAAAGAACTCACAGAAAGAAATTTCCTTGCTTTTGCAAGAAAACAGACTTCTTAAAAGACACAGAATGTCAGAACTCCATACAAGCACACAATCAGACATCTACAATAGTCCTTAGCAGTTTCATAAATCTAGAATATCTATAAAAACCTGTTTATGTTACTCCAAAAAGGCCATAGTCCTCAATTACAGTGGACTTCAGTGCCTGAGGATCCCCCTTGACTTTACTGTAACTCTGCTTACTGATTACAAGCATAGAAATTAGCGGCAGTTCTTTTTAACATGCCGCAAATAGATGTTCTTTAAATAGATGGAAAGTTTCCTTCCCTGTTACACTGAAAGAGCTCTGGCAAGACGGCTCTGGAGGAGACAGACTGCCTCTCAGACACTTCATTCTATCACCTCTTTTTTCACTCTAAAAGAAGTCAATCAGATAGTCTGACCACAAACAGTCACTTGTCCTTTGCCTATGTAAGCAGTAAGGGAAAGTGTTTTTCTTCTTGGTGAGACATCTACAATGAATGTAATAAAGATCGAACTAATGAGATTCTATGGCGCTTAAACAATAATCAGTAGAAGAGAATGAGAAATTCTATCCTTTGTGTAATTATCACAACTACCCTACAGAGGCCTGGTGTAGAGACTATTCTTTATAGCACAGTTGCATTGGAGGGTTCTATTTTTGCTAATTCCAAGATTTGTGCAGTTTATTTTTCTTTGGACTCCTATCTTTCATTTCTTCATAAAGTCATGGTTGAAGCAGAAAAATCTTTTTTTTAAAAAAAAAAAAAAGAAAGAAAGAAAGAAAGAAAATGTGAACTCTCCTCCATATTTTTTAGAAATCTGGAATTCCAGTCCTTTCCAACACGTTCTGCCTGGCACTATGGTCCTTCCTGCTTCATTCATTAAAAATAGCAATGCAGCAACATTAATATATCCTTCGGGATTCTACATTAAATGCAGACTCCTGCATCCTGGGCAGACTTACATTTGTGTAGCTCTTTTGATGTCTCTTGGCACACCACTGCAGCTGTCCCTTGTAGTAGGCATTTGAATTGATTAACATGCTTGCTCCTTTTTTATTTCCCTTCTGCTCTCAGGGCTGTACCTTGAAAGATTTGCTGCACTCCAGAGAGTAAGGCACTCTGTGGATGCCCTGAGGACAAAATAATTGCTGAATCAAAATATCCCATGAGGATATGAGCTTTGAACTTTGCTTTCAAGATTTAAATTCTCTATTTCTCAGCATATGTGTAACAGATTGTCAGAAAACAGTCTCCTAATCAGATGCATGTGGATAACCAGGGGAAGAGAGAAGAGCAGTACCTTTAAAATATTATCTGCTGAAAATCAGACAGTAAATCTTCAGTCTAGCAAGTAATTAAACACATAAATAGTTGCACCAAGTTTGCTGAGATTGCTCACATACACAGTTATGTGTATAACCATTTGCACTGATGAGATTTGGTAACGAGAATCTAATTAAACAAAACGAAAATGGTTTGCAACCCAAACCATGTTGAATCACTATCAGAACAGTGCTACAGTTGCAGACTGTATGCAGTGGTGTTGTTATTCTGAACTGAAGATATAAATCAAAATTCCTTATCTCATTAGGTGTGGGTCCCAGTGTTTTATTTTGCAATATCTAGTGGCATTAACATATTTTAGGGACTATCAAAGAGAAGATTCTTAGAGGATCTGTGGTTGCTAGGAGACTGGTAGTTCAGTCCTGCAAATCTTCCACACTGCAAAGAGCAAACTAGCAATAATAAGGTTTTCTTGCCAAACAGCACTCAAACAACTCAAGTTTATAGCTTATTGTTTAAAAATTTTGATATAACTTTAAATTTGTAGAACATGAAAATATAAGAGTTGTTGAATTTCTGGAAGTAGATATTTTATTTTGCATATATAATATGCCACTCTTACATCCTTCTTTAATCAATACATTGTGTCAAGAGCCTTGAAACATAGTTCCTATGTCCTGGCAGGTTTCAGCCAATGTAGGAAGTGCTGAGTTCATTTCAGATGGTTCAGAGCAAGGGTCTTGCCATGCCCAGGCCTGCCATCTCCACTGCTACATGCACAGACCATGACCTGAGAAGCCTCAAACCAGCACCTTTGTCCCCTGCACCACTCCATGCCTATGAGGCCTCTCAGGTTACAGCTATAGCAAGAACAAGTGCGTTTGTCTTCTGGGCATGTAAACATCCCAAGATATACACACCCAGTGACAGAAGTGCTATCAATGAGTTTGTGACAGTATTTCCTAATTTGAACTTCATTGAAAGAAATATCCTACGTCTTGTATATCAGCATCATAATGTGCAAGAAGCCATGGTAAGAATCTCAGAAATCACTAAGGGCTATAATTTCTTTGTTCTTCGTGACCCAGGAGCTATGCAAAGCACAAGAAAATACCATTTTCAGTGAAATACCACCACATACTGCAAACTGGTTATGTGCTTTACTGATTGTGTGCCTCTAGTACTGTTTAAATAGGTATAAACTACAAAGGTAGTGGGTTAAGATTTGGGCCTGTTTTCTCACTCAGGACTTTTCAGTTGCTCGGTGTAAATTCACTATTACATCCCAGTTTGTACCCCACTGGAGTCAGCCTTCTCATAGATTTTGACTCTGATTCTGTTTAAATGCAGATGTCCTCATTTCTTATCATGCTCCTGGGTAAGATAATGTTCTGATCTGATCCTTCTCTATCCTCATCTGACACCACAGCAAACCTCTGTTCTGCTTCATGTGACAGTAAAGGTATACAAAAGATGGTGTTGGTGGGGAGATAAGGGGAATGGGAGAGGGAAAAAGGGCAAATACCAGCAGAAATCAAAGTAGGAGAGACTGACATTACTTTCAGGCAGACTATAAATTCCCCCAGTACATTTCATCTTTTGACAGCTTTCTGCTTATTCTGTAATGATTCATACCTGGTTTATAATTATATATAAGCACACGATAATTTCAGTCTAAAAACCAACAGTCCCATGTGATTTTATGTCCAGAATGTGGTATTTGTCCCCCACTATTGTATACTTGTATAGTAATAGTAACAATGAACATGGCTGAATCATTGACAAATTCAGCCTTAGGTATCTTCTTTTACTTGCCTTGACAACTAGACTATTGAATTTCAACAGGATGAAAATCTAAAAATAGCACAATGTGAAGAAAGACTGCAAGCAAAGCCACTAGATAATAGGGGCTCAATGCTTCTGTGAAATATGACACGTGCAAAAGCCAGATGTAATTTTAACAATACAGCTTCCTCTTCGACAAAGGAATCTCCAGAGTCTGATTTAATGTCTCCACAGTAAAGCCTAACAATTCCACATTTTGTGTAGGAGTAAAAACAGACTTCTTTAAACTTGCAGAAAAGAACCCCTGAGAAGAATGTTAATGCAGAACGCAGTGAATATAAAAAGACAAGACCTCTTCTGACCCTATAGCAATTAAAACACCATATACGTCCAACACAGAAGTCACCTTATGCTTAAAATTATTACAGTGACACAACTGGAATCAGCAATGTTGACATAGATCAGTAACACTGTGGCTTTGCAGAAACCCAAATCACTGCTGCTTAGGAAGTATTTTGCCTTATTTACTTAAACAATGTTGTAGTAAGAATCTGTCTGGATCTTATTATGCAGGATTGCAGAGAGGAGCAGACAAAAGGAGCTCTTCTCACCTTCATACCCTGCCTAAAAGGAAGTCAGGAAAGAGGTAGTTTAAGTAGTTAGCAAATTAGCTAAAGACTTGGGAGAGTAAGGTTCAAATTTCTTTTACCTTATTACATCAACATCTGACCTTGAGCTCCTCTGTTAAGGAGCTCAAACTCTTTAAAACACGTACATCTCTAAGCTCTATTGTACCTTGAAGATATTTTAATGGTAATTAATATTCAGCATCTTGAGGTTCTCAGTAAAAATATCTACATACTACATCTATTTGTATCTATTACAAATACATAATGGCCTCCCGTTGTCTCTTGACCTAAAGGTAAATAGCAGAAGACACTTTATAAGTGACACTTCATAAGTTGCATGAGGCATGCAACTTTTTAAGCTTGTTTTACAGATGTGTTTGCATGTACCCTAACACCATTGAGAGCTCAAATGTATAGGGTAGATCTGTACAGATGTTTTGTGGTAAAATCTAATCCAGTATCAACTAACAGCACTTCCAGGGATATAACCTACTCTTTTTTTTCCACTATAGTTCTATTTTCCTGGCATATAATCTAAACTGGTGGCTAGAATCAGTTCCTTTTGATTCAAGTAACATCCTAATTCCCTTATAGCCTGCTATGGATTTGGGGACATTTTTCTTTTTTTATCTCATCCATAATATTATTAGGAAGATCCTATTCCTTTGGTGAAGAGAGAGGCTGTTTTGAAAGAGGAAGATCAAAGATCTCCTTAATATCATTCTCTGGCCTCATTCTTTTATTGCTTAAGTTCCTTTCTTAAACAACTACAGGCATAAATCCAAATGATCTATCATTGGCCATGGCTTTTTATTCACTTGGAACACCCATTGTTCCAGAAATAGATACAGCCCCACTGTTACGACTTCGAAGCACCACACATATTGGTTGGAAATGGGATAAAAAAGAAGGTGAATCAATAAACAGATATTGTTTTCTACCAGTGCTGTGTGACAGGAGAAATGAAAGCTTTGAAGTCAGGCTTTCTTTTCAAGGAAGTATCTGTGACGTTGTCTGGGTGTATCACTACACCTTTTTTATTATTAGTATAATTTTACTTTTTTCTACTCTTCTCTGTACAAAAATAAGTTCATAAGCGACAAAAGCCCAAACTTGACAAAACACAAATTTGACAAAAATACAAATGCCCTCTGAAACGAAAGTTGTACTTAAATGCTTCCAAACTTCATAAGATATCCCACAACTACCATGGACAATTCTTTCAGTACATAACTGTCCCTGTAATTAAAACTATTTTATCTCATTTTTTTCTACTCAGTCCACACTGGTCACAGAAAATGGTTGATTCTCTTTCAATTTACAGCTAACTTTTCCTTGCTTGGAGACAATTATCTTAATCCACCTCAGTACTTCTTTTTGTAGTAGTTTTCCAGTTCTCTTAGCAATCCTGTTTTTTCCTCTGAATTCTTCCTTTAGGGATGGTACTGAAAACAAAGCACAACGCTAGTGACCACAATAAGAAAAATGAATTGTTAAAACCTCATATAAAAGGCCCTTTGATGACAGTTTCCATCATCCATCTAGGTAGAAGTAGATGTAATTAGCGCAGAAAGTGCATGTTTTGTAACAAACAGAGCTCTATGAGTGTAGGATGTAGGAATTTTGCAGTTCTGCTCCCCCTCTCATCTCTCTCTCCCACTTCCCATCACCAACACTCACAAAGAAAACATCTCCAGCATGTAGAGACATATGCAGAGATATAAAGATGCAAACACAAAAACATACAAGACTTGTTTCAGCTATGTTAGAATTCATAATCCATCCTGGCTCCTGATGAGATGACCCAAGCTTTGGTCCCACTCAATACAAGGCCACCCTTAACCAGGCAGGAGCCAGTGCCTTGGACACCACTTCATATTATTTATTGACAAACAGGAGCTTATTTAAGTGGCAGCTGCTGTGGCTAAATACTTTAATGTAGTGTCTATAATTACAGCTAACATTGTCTGTAATATACACACCCACATAAATATATTGGCAATGTGCAGTAAGTAGTGACAGGTATTAGTTTAAGAGACGCATACTCTAGTTAGTCAATTAGATTACATTTTTCTCTGGCTCCTCAGCCTACACTCACCTACAATATTTACTGATGTACTGTACCTGGTGGGGTCACAATGGAGTCAAGCTAGCTGGAAGTGGTGTGCAGAGGGTCAGCTGGACAGACAGCTTGTCTTCACTCTTTATTTTAACCTTATGTAATTCTATGGCATCATATCATGCCGAGGAACTGTTAAGAAAACAGTGCATCAATTCATTCTCACAAACCAGAAGAACTGCCATGTCTTAGCATCATACAGGAAAAGAAAATACTTCATGGATCAATCTGTTTTAGCCAGTCAGATTGTCATAGAAAAGCTTTCCTTTTTGTAGGAGTTTGTACAGCTCCTAGCACTATGGAGGCTCATCTCTGCTGATTGGCTACAAGAACCATTTTAACACAAATAGCAATTTTAATCACATTAACTGAATGCACAGGTTCAAATCATCCGATTGAGAAAAAGCGTCAAAAAACATACGGAGCAATTGGAGTCCTAACTATCATTTTAAGGCAGGAAGCTGCCTAATTTCAGTGTCTTTGTTCAGGTTGCACTGGATGGTTTGCCAAGCGACACAGAGAACAGGTGCAAGTTCTTTAGGGACTGTGTTTTGAGAGGGACTATAGCATTTCATGCCAGCTGAGAATATGGGATATGACAGAAATCAGGTTGACTCACCAGAACAGCCATTTAAGAGCAGAGCCTCTAGTGGTATCAATCAGCAAGGCTTGACTTCACTGGAGCTCTGCTAATTTACCCCTGTTGGGAAGCTTGCTCTGAGACTTTACAGATTGAAAATGAAACTAAGGAATCAAAACAAAGATTCCAAAATATTAGAAAATAAAACAGCTTGAGAATGTTAAGTTTTCCCAAGCATGTGAAAGAGAAGCCTGCACGTTATATTTTCATTTTAATTTGTGGTTATTTGATACATGCTCACGCATGCAGTACACGTAGTGGAGGACTTTAAGGCCTACAGTGAGAAAAATATCCAAGTTTTCTATCTTACTTCTGCCATGGCTATTTGCCAGTCTCTTTCAGACAGAATTTTATTGAAGATAGACCTTGCAAAGGATTTTTCCAAGACTAGTTCTAGGAAGATCTTCAACAATATAAATAGAAAGAGAAAAGAAAGAGAAAAAAAAAAGGAAGCTCCAGTGCATGCTGAGTGACAGAGAGAAGTTCAGGATAATTTATATGTGATCCAATTATGAAAGAGATGTTTTGTCCAACCTTTCATAAGAGATTGTGAATGTGGGAACAATTTTCAGGTATCTGATCAGGAAGGAGGAATACATAACAGTAACTACCATAGGTAAGGAGAGAAAGTTGAGCCCATTCACTGTGCTGATATCAGGAATGCCATGGTAACCCCTAGCCCAAGATTGGCACATGAAGCAGCAAGCTCAGAAGCAAAAGCTTTTCACTAAGTGCATTGACTCAAACGTTGTATTCGCTGGCAAAGAAAAAGCGTAACTCGAAGGAAGGGGAGGGCTTCCACAGTCACATGAGCTGAGCAGTCAAGGATGCAGAGAAGTAACATTGGTCAGGCGGGACCAGGACCTGGGCAACATGATTGAGCTGTAGGTGCCCCTGTTCATTCCAGGGTAGTTGGACCAGATGACCTTTAAAGGTCCCTTCCAGCTCAAACAATTCTATGATTCTATGATAAAACACAAAAATATTCTTTAGCTAAAACTGCCAAAAGAACTGATTTAATACCTTGGTAATATATCCTGATCTATCTAGATGTGCATGAAACAGTTCATAAATGCTCAGATGACAATTACTGTTAAAAAATGATATAATGGAGCATAGGATTATTAATCTGAATAAAATATTTATTTTTATAAAAGTACAATGTTAAAAAGGAAGTCTGTTGTGTTTGAAAGAAGCTATTGGAACTTTGCAAAAGTTTTTGGACACATGCAATCCCAAAAGCATATTAGTGAACTTGAGTCCATAATCAAGTTTGCACAAATGATAAGCAGAATAACAGAAATAGGATGAAATTTAACACAAAGCCATCTACATAAAGACTTAATGTAGTCAGACTCATTTGGAAATAGCAGAGAAACTGAAATCTAAGTTTATTATTAGACTAAAATACCTACTAGCTTCCAATTCAACAGAACTATAAGAAATCTGAGACAAGCCTGAGACATACTGCAGATACATAGGTCACTCTGAAGGTAATACCTCCTATTTATTTCCCTGGAAACAATAGATACAAAGAATACAATAACATTATTTGATAGAGCAAATTCTCAGGTACAAAACAGTATTTTTTGACATAGTCACCACCATTAGCTCTGCATTTTTGCCAGCAGTGAACATGAGCCTGCATGCCATGCTTGTAAACATCTGCACCAGCAGAGGTGTCCCAATGGCTCTGCCGCCATTGCTGAAACACACCACCACCACCTCACTGTGCTCACATCCACTGTTTGGTCTCCAGAAACATTCAGCAAGTGTCAATGAATGTCAATGGGTGCCGTTTTTTCTGCATGGAGGAATTCATTGACATACCTTTGCTTCATCTGCTCTTCCATGGCAGATGCCATTTTGTCTGACTGCCTCTCTGCTGTACAGCCACAAAATGTTAATGGAATCTTGGTGGGAAGGTTCATCCTCTACTGCCATACCACCAACATCTGCCTCTGATGTCAAGGGCCAACATCATATAATAGGCTGCACTACTTTCAGAGCAGCCCTCGTATGTTCTCCTTAAAGTCACCGAGGCATTCTTGCTATTTTACAAGATACTGGTGAGGTGTTTTCTACATGATATACAGCTCTGATCACCCACTTTCAAATGAGATTAAGTTAATTTGAAATAACACTGAAATGACAGAAGGAATGAGTATAATCTTCCCAGAATCGTCAAAGAATCATGTCTTGTTTTCCCTCTCAGATAAGACATCTTTCCATAAATGCTTGTCAGAACTTAAAAACAGGGTGGGAGTAACGTGCATTAAGTTTTGACATAAAACCAGTATGAGATTAAACAGAGATAAACTGGACATACAAAATTTAGCATGGTCAGAATCACCCTCTGATTTCCATCTGTTTAGTAGTGCTCAGTAGCCTGGGGAAGAACACACCTAACTTTTTCAAGATGGAGTATCGCAGGTTTATGGACATTGCATGACAGAGTAGTGGTGATCTGGAGGCACACGTTCAGGTGTGGTGTGAAGATTTTAGATGTTGAACTTATTTCTCGTCTCTAAGAATTAAAAAGAAAATGTATAAATTTCTTTACTGAGGTGGGTTTGTTTGCAGCACATCTTTCTTGTATGCCATTAGTTCCAAAGGTTTGAGCTTCTATTTGTCACCTAACTTGGCTTTAGAGGGTTTCTCCCTTCACCTTAGGAAGCATCAGAAGTTGGTGCCAGAGAGGGAGAGGATGCTAGGATGGTACGATTTTGCTTTTGGCGCTACAGAGCGAATCGGTATGTTGTACTCACGGTTACTCATGTCTAAACAGATTGCCAGGTGCTTACCCTCAGGTCAGACATTCAAAAACCCTATAGTTTAATGAAATACTTGCATTCTTTGTCATATAGATGATGTTCCTCTTTCTGAGGGAAAATGTCCAATAATCCCAACACATTCCTTAGTATTGCAGGGACATAGGATGTTAGAGATGCTCTTGACCTCTCCTGTCTTCTTCCCCCAGTGAATTATTGTGCCTCTTCACCTTTTATGTACTAGCTGTCTGAGGACAGTCTGAGAACAATGGAGGTGATTCATGGCTTGTGGTACAGAGGTGCGCGTGGAGGAGATGTATTCTGAATAAAATATCTATTCCAGCATCCACCATGGAGAACAAGGCTCAATTTTCTTTATATTTCCATAACAATTTCATGCAAGACTTTTACAGAAATATTGTTCTTCTTTGGTAAAAATTCATTAGATACATCCAACACATGATGCCAAATCAAATGCAGCCAGATGTTTCCTCCAGCTCTGTGAAAGTTCCTACAGATTAAATTTTAGCCTTTTTTCAAACATCATTTGAGTAGTACTTTGAAGCCTATCCTTTATCTCTAAAAATGGATTAAGAGTCTAATTAAAGATCGATCTTATCATGTAGTCCATAAATCAAATCTTATACTCTTTTACCCTATAGAAAAGAAAAAGAATATGGCCACACTGGTTCCTCTGAATCGGATGTTAGTAATAGTGCAAGCACAAAAGAAATGCTGAAGTTAAACTGTTGTGATTGAAAATGTGGCAGTTTACAAATGTGCTGGGAATCCAGAAGACCTTAGCTATGAATGAACTCTCATTTACAGCTCTCCACGCCACAGAAATAAAACTAACTCCCACAATAGAGACCAAGTCAGAATAAAAGCAGTCAGCCTAAATGAGTGGCAGTAATTTCCTGCTGCCCTTTCTTGTCTTAAACATTTGGTCACAGCTAGCCTACATGCTAACTCAAAGTCTGCTAAATTCAAAGGAAAGACTGGTGAATACTGAGCTAGGGTCCTGTCCATCCTTCTAAAATGGAATATCTATTTCCAACAAACAAAAAAGAGGTTTTACCTCTTCTTTCACACATACACCTGTATCTGTAAAAATTGACCTCAAGATCTTAGAGAAAGTAAGTTTCGTTACATAGCTGAGAGATTTTAAATCTGAGATTTGAAAGCTGAGAGATTGCTTGTCCTTCAGAAAATGCTAATATAATAAAGGAAATAAACCAATATTTTGCCAATGCTGTCATCACATGAATTTCATAGAACAATGGATAAACTGCCAACAGAATTTTCTACTGTATTAAAAAAAGGTTTCTGTTCAACAATCAACATTATAAACATGTCATATAAGATAAAAAGTAATAATAATAATAAATAATAATAATTTGATCATCAGATGAAGTTTTATGTATGAAAATGACTAAAGATATTCTGCCATTATTTTGTGATTGTTCAACTCCTTAATTAAACATGGAGAAGTGAAAAAAAATAAATAGGTGATCACAGTGATTTTTGTTTCCACTACAGACTTGAAAACAATTGACAGTTTGTCATGATGACTGAAAAGCAGTAACCATTTTCTAAATGAAAAAAAAATCCACAGTAGTAATGTTTCCTGGAGTTTCTATTAGCAGCATCCTCACTTTCAGTCAAGCAAGTGAATGATTTTGTTTTCAAAGAATAGTAAAGAGTATCCAACAGCCATTTAGAATAAACACAAGAAAAAAAACTATCAAAACAAATCTAAACAAAAAACAACAAAGAAAGAAACAGCAACAAAAACAAAACTTTGACCTTAGAATACCTGTTCCAAAATGGACTTTTCAGATGCATTTTCAGAAAAAGAGTCTTGTTCAGAAAAAGATACTTGGAAACCAGAGGTTTTTCTACCAGTACTCTTACGCATTTACTGAAAGTGATCCCAAGCAGTTGCTGTGCCAAACATATCCATGGAAAGGAAAATTTTAAAACCAGTCTCCATATTTTATGTAGAAGACTATATATGGAAATGTAGAACATTGAATTACCAAGGCCAACCTTTTTGTTAAAGACAAAAACTGTTATTTTTAGACTGATTAAAAATACTTTAGTCACACTGCCTTGATATTGTGGGTTTTTTTTAAAAGGTATTTAAATTACATCTGATATTTCTGTAATTAAAGGTAATTACTGATCTTAATTAAAAATGTTATTAAAAAAATCACACAGGGCTTCAATCACGGTGCTCAGTTCAGACATCAAGAAGTACTTACAATAAATCAACCCACTGGCAAGCAGCAACTCAAAAATGATATATCATAAAGGATACCCTCATATCAACCTTTACTTCAGCCTTTGCACTTGAAATAGGTCTCACAGGACACCCTACAATTGGCCAATTCAGAGTCATTTAGAATATATTTTAAAATCAATTCAGTAGGATATTTCAGATGGGAGTCTTCATAGAAAGCTGTCTAAGGATGATGTAGCCTCCAAGCTTCCACAGGCTACAGCAGTGGCAGGGAACTGGCTAGAAAACAGCAATTTTGCTTCAGTAATAGTGTCATCTTCTGAAAACAGGGCTGTTTCACAAAACCTGGCTTTTAAAATCACTTTGAATTTCTAAGGTTTTTGGAAGGATATGGAAAGTAGGAGTGAGAGAGAAGAAAAAAGAGAAGGAAAGAAAAAAGGAAAAGGAAGAGGAAAAGAGATCTTCCAAAGGAACATAATTATCTGAGAAAATAAACTGTTTGATATGAAAGCTATATGTATGCTTTTATCCTTGTTTTCACCATCACGCATTCCTATATGTTTGATTGACTTTCTAGCATGCAAGCTAGGCCATTCAACTAAAAACACCTGGAATCTAGTCTTTTCATTTGCTCTTATTTATTTGCTGAGAGTAGATCCTCATCAAAGGAAGAGACAGAACATTGCAGTGCCGTGGCCCAGAAAGGCTCTGACCCAGGTCAGCGCATCTTCCTTGAGGAGGGCTAATCTGAAGCCACTGCTCCTATCATCAGACAGGGAGACAAGGAGCACTATCCTCTCTGCCCAGGCTGTCAGAGAAAGGCACAGGATAACATATCCAAAGGTCCAAAGTAAAGCTGGCCCTCCTAAACACAAAACAGCAACTTCTACTGTGAGGGAAAAAAAAAAAAGAGAGAGATATTATTAATAATAACTAGAAGAAAAGAAACAGACAGAAGTAATTGCATCTTGGTTTAGTTTTCTGGTTTGTTTTGGTGCCAGGTTTTTTTCCCCCACTAATTTCCTGTGGAGATTGGTAGCCAGTGTCTAACCTGCATTTACTGATGAGGTCAATGGTATAGCCAAAAACCAGCCTATGGCTTCTCTTCCCCATCCTGTGCTTTAATCACATGTAACAACCCTCACCCTGACACCATGAGAACAGTAATATTTAAATCACTAGGCAAAAGCAAGGCTCAGGAAACTTCCCCTTATATCTGTAGGCATTGCCATAAGAGAAGCACAAAAATCAGATTTCTAAGTGCTCAGTCTTCATGGGTTACTCCTACAGTCCAAGGTAGTAGGGAGTAGCTCCAGTGAAAGCTATGCCTAGCCTCTCCAGAATGGCAGGAACATGATGATTAGGGTAACTTTTGTGAGTGCACCTCAGGAAAACCAAAGTGGAAAGCCCAGGAGGCTGCTAATGGCTTCCTATGCCCAGGAAAAACCCCCATGGTTCATTTTTCCAACCATCAATGTTCAAATTATTTCCTGCACACTACAGAATACATATGAAATCAATGGAGATATGTAAATTAGAGAAGCAATTATGGGTCCCTGAGTTAGATTTTTAATCTCAAAATTTGGGATTTACCACAGGCAACCCCATGCTTCTAACAGACATGCAGGAAGTACATAATGTGCATAACATCCATGACTGGGAAGCTGAGGAGGGGTTTTCCTGCAGATGGCTTCTTGCGTACCAAGTTCTGGTGAACACCTAAGGTCCTTAATATATGTCATCAGAAATTATTATGCAAACATTGGCCTGACTGACAACTTATCTAATAGGCAAATCAAAAATAAATGAGAAGAAAGTAAAAACGAGTGACACAATGAGGAACCAACAATTTGTCATTCGGTATGTTTTATTAGGCAGTTTGACAAATTTCCTGCTGGATAACTGATTAAAATTTCCCTATTTTTAATCTTTAATTTATTTCATACTCAAATATGATTGTTAGTCATTAATCAATAGGGTTTAAAGTGTTCATGATTAATGGGCAATGCCTTCAGTATAAATAAGAGTTTCTGAGATGCTGGGATTTATCTGGCTCTGGAGCTTTCAGGATTGCTCCGAGCATTCATTCCCTAGCTACAATAAAGCAGGGTCAGGAGAATTGATGACATCCTGTGCCAGTGGTGTGATAAGATGAAATGGAAGCAGCTATTAAGGATCTGCAGAAGATACCAATGAGAAAGGAACCAAGGGGTTAACAGGAGTCTGCTTTTCATATAAATACAGACAGAGATTAATGAGTCTCCATGCTACAGATAAGTAGGATTTACAGCAACTCTATGATAAAAAGAAACAAGGCAGATTAATGAAATCACCACCTTCTGCTCCACCGGGATGTAAAGACTTAAGGCTACAGAAGTGCTGTGCAACTGCCAAAGGGTTAACGGGAGTCCAGCTGCCACAGGAGGCAAAGGGAACTGGGGAGTTACTGGAGTTGTAGGTGAGTAGCAATGAAGGGGTTAACAAAAGCCTACACGTATTGAGATGCTAATCGTCAAGATAGTGTATTACTTGAGGAAAGTAATTTGATTATTTGAAACTCCCACGAAGGATGCAAGCCTGTGTCCACTCCATCTGTCAGGCTCCGCGAAACACAGCGAATTGAACTCAAAATTCACGTGTGATGAAGTCACTTTAATTTCTCAGCCAGCAGAGCACTGCTGCCATGCCCACTGCGCAGAGGGTAGCACCGCATTTCAACTTTTCCTCTGAAATCCAGGAGGCACAGTAACCTGTTACTTGCTGCTGCTTTTTTTTTTTTCCCTTTCTCTCCCCATTTTCTGCCTCAGTGCTACAACTGAGTCATTCTGTTGCCCATGGCTCATGGGTATACACAGTGCTCCTGCAGCGTGCTGCATTATTCCTGAGTTAATCTCTGAATGTTATTTTCGGATAATGCAGATGTGGGGTTTGCTCACCGTCGCTTTGTAGACATTTGTCTAGAACCGTTTGGAAAGCTTAACTATGCATAAATCTGCAGAGTGAATGTTTTCTTTCATTCACTTGCTCCTATTATTTGATTTCTTGTAGGCCTCTGCAGCAGAGATGGAGAAAATAAGGTAAGTGAGACAGTTTATTTACATCTCATTATAGATAAGAAATGTTCTACTGCACAAGGGACAATACAGGCTCTTTGAAAATATTTTGCTTAATATGATCAGAGTAAAATACTGGATTGCATGACGATGTAAGGGAGGCTGTGTTTTAGAGACAAAAGAAAAGGAATGTGGTTATAATAGTAAATCTGTTTTGCAGGCATGTCAATTCAGAAGGGGTGTTTTATACACAAACATGTTTTATTGCCAGATGCAGAGGATATATGATTATATAAATGTTGTAGTCACTTGTCCATTTACTGCAAGAGCCTACCATTCCATTTAATGAGGAAAGTGGATCAATAATTCATGAAAAAAGCTGAAGAAAATATAGGCTTGACTTCGAAGCATCTAATTACTGTTGTTTGTTTCAGTATAATGCTGTAACATTGGTGTTCGATTTTTGTTTTATATTGTATACCGGCCAGATAAATCTTGTCTCCTCTGTGTTTAAAATGTTGTCATACTGTACCAGTTTCTCAGCACATCTCACTGCTTAAAGCAAAAGGAGATGGCTTTTATAAATACAAGTTTTCCATCTCATCTCCAAGTACAAGTCTGCTTTGGGGGATATTGTTTTTGCATATGTTGGTAAAAAAGAAAAAACTAAATAAGAAAGCATTCTAGCCCCTTTAAAATAATAATAATAATAATTCCAAAGAAATCAAACCCTGTCTGTTAATTAAATTTCCAGGTACTATCAAAATGATAGGTAAAAGCTGAACTTTTTATTACCTTTTAAATATTTTACGGAGCATGTTTGGTAACTCAAAACACTGACCCTGCTCTTATTTGCTTTTATCTTACAAGTCCAAATTCCTTCCCTGAGCCTCGTGACTGGGTTTGGCTAGTGACAGCTATTGTCCAAGCACAAGTTTTAGATTCCTTGAGTCTGGAACGCCTGTCCTGAGTTTTCAGAAACACAGAAAAGTTCTAGAATTCCGGAAATAATCAGGAAAAAAGTGGCAGCCATGAAAGAACAGAGATAGAACCAGTTCTGGGCTAGAAACAAAATTCTATTTTTCTTTCGTGAGGAGCAAGGAGGTTCTCTCTCACAGTGGACTTGAAGATGCATGACCAAAAGTTTCTAACGTCAATATGTACTTCAGTTGTACATCTTTTGTACTTTCTCATGTCACTGAAAGAGTAACTTTTGATCTGAAAGAGAAATCCTGTGTGACGCATTGTGATTTTGCATGTAAATAAGCGCTATAATGTTACGGCTGTGAGTTTTTCCTGAGTAAGGGCTGAGAAAGCGCCTCAGTATGTGGTTCTGTGTTTACTAAATTTCTAACCAAGATCTCCTATGGTATATGCACATAAATGCCACGAATTACTCTATTAGCAGATGCAAGCAAACACATATCTACATGTTCACTTGAAAAGCACGTGAGCACAAACACAATACAATACTTCAAATACTTCTCTGAATATGTTTTAGCCTCTGCTTTTGCCACATTTGCTATAACAGGCTGCAGAGCCCAGGAGAATAGGCTCAGCAATGTATTAAAAAAGAGAGTTTTCTATGATGAGAGTAAATAGCCATAAAGCCACATCTTCATAGCACCCTCGTTTCGCAGCTATCAGGCACGCAGCAGTCTTTACCTCAGTGCTTCCTGAGCAATTGTACAGATGGATATCTCATGCTGCCCCACTGAAGGAGGTGGGAGTTTAGCTATTAACTCCAGCAAGAGAAGGGTCAGGCTGTGTCAGCAGCTTGTTAATGAAGTTTTCTGCTTATACTTCTTGTGCGTAAAAATTGCTTCTGATGGAGGTTGGTCCCCATCACCCAAGGTGCTACCCAAGAGGTGCAGCACGCTGGGATGGGGGAGCTCTGGCAGGAATCTGCACAGAAGTTGCACTGCTCCAGCCAGAACTTTGCTGGGCTCCTGTCCGCAGTCATTGTCTAGGGTGCAAACCCACAGGGAAACTGATATCAAATCTGGAGCCATTATTTTAAATGCCTGCTGAACTCACAGATCTGAGAGAACTATTTTTTTCCTAAACCTATCTAAGACTGACACTCTGGTTAAGACAGACTGCCTCATCTCTTAAGCACAGCAGCTGAGGAGAGGCCATGAGGAGAGAGAGCCTGAAATCAGGGAAGGAAAAAAAAAAAAAAAGAGGGAAGAGGACAGGCCAGGAGGAAAGAGGTATTTTTTGTTATAGGTGAGGTGTAGAAATCAGTGTAACAACACAGGAAAAGCCATTGTCACATAGTAGTTGCAAATGTTCTGCTAGCCCTACCTCCTTCTCCCCTTCTCTACTCTGCAGCCAGCTGAGGATGTGCAGCCAGGCACAAGCTAGGGTGTGCAGAAGGTACATGAGGCTCCTGTGAAGGAGGGAGTAGGAAAGGGGTCTGGAATCCACAATACACTTCAAGATAAGGAAGTCTTTTAATTGTGATTCTCTGCACCTATTCTTTACACTTTTCAGAGGAGCTGCTCCACACTGGCAGCCTTTGGGAGCCCACAGGCCAAGATGTATTAAAAAGCCAGCTCTAAGTCCTTAGGTGAGCTGTGCTCCTTCTCCTGCCTAGTGTATCTGTGACACTATAAGGATTGGGGTTTCCTGGCACATGAGAGAAAGACAGACACAGGAGCCTGTAAAACTCATCCGCTGATCACTCACACCTTAATCAACAGCGAAAATTTTCTGAGCCAGACCAACACAACAATGGTGCTGTGAGCTAATACACATCTCAGCATTATGTTCCTTCATTCAGAACCTGGTTGGAAAGATGCAATTCATCTCAGGTAACACAGCAATTATTCCCCTTGCAGGCCAAGGGGTCACCGTGACCTGCAATGTCACATCCTGTCCTTTTCAGCCAGGGCCTGCTCCAACAGCACTACAGGTGGAAGAAGCAGAGAGAAGCAGAAGTGAGCAGTTGTCAGTATCTAGCCTGATGTGGGGATGACATCCTCTAGAAATGGAAACACTATTTTGTGCTAAAGCTTTGACTAGGAGGATAAGTTGCTGCAGGAAGTTAGGCTAACTACTAATCACAAACCCCTTGGAGATCTGCACTTATGTAGTTACACTGTGTTTGGTTGTATAGTCACTTTAAACGTTAATTGCTTCTGACTACAACCTTTTAAATACAGTTTTGTGAATGTCTTTATCATGTCTGTAAACAAGAACTGTACATTTTAGTTCAAGTACATTTCAAATGTACCTATACTATCTTGACTTTTAGCACTGTGCTGTTTTCAATGTGTCTCTCCAAGAGGAGCGCATGCCTTCCAAGTCTTGGGCCTTGCAGATCTGTGGTGTCTGGCACACAAAATTGCAAATCCTCAGGAAACTGCTCCTTCAAGTCAGATTTAATCCATAGCACGGCTAGACATGCAGAAGGAAGACACCTGCCTGTTCCACCACAATTCAAGCTCAAACTCGCACTGTAGCTCTTTCATTGCTTCCATTTAATCGTGCTTAAAACACAGGTTATAACATTCAACCTTTCAAGTGAAAGGTTGTAAAATTTGACATGAGAGACTTCCAGACATTTTTGTACACAATTATTGGCCAGATTCACAATGTTTCTTACACTGAAGAGTATCTCACTCCATAGGGGATGCCAGTTAAGGTGATAGATATTGTTCAACAAAAGCTTTTGCTTTTCTTAGAAGATGCTCCTAAAATTTAAGTGATAAATCAGAAACTCTATAAGTCAATAATCTTAAGTCTAAGCTTTCAAGATTCACAATGTGCTGAACTGTACATCTAAAGGTAGATAAAACAGGACACATCACCACCATGAACTGTCAGACTCATACAACTAGTGCCTCAAAGAAGACTGACTTTCTGCTTCCTGGACTGCAGTGAATGTGTTATCCCCCAGCTGAGGATTACTTTGCTAGCACCAGTAGTGGCACTTCACTCATCAACCATGGATCTCTGATCGAAGTGAGCCAAGCCTCACAAGGGACCTGCGAGGTAACATCTTTATTTCATTATAGCCTTTGTTTCAGAGCATAAGAGAGTGATTTGTTTTGCACACACAGCTGGTAGCAAGTCAGCAGCTCAATCCAAGTCTCTTGAATCTTCAGACTTGGACTTTTCTCAAGCATGCTTGAGTTCATCTGTGGTAAGGAAGGAAAAATTGCTCTTTAAGAGGAACATCAAAGGCACGTGCAGCCCTGGGAAAAAGCGTCTGCAGTAGTTTAGTGTAAAAGCGAATACCTTAAATGCCCACTAGATCATGCTGCCTTCCTTGCAGTTAGTATAAATAAAACCCTCTTCATATGCTAATGAACACATTGCAATTTTCTGCCATTCCCACCTTGTCCTTCCTTCTCTGAGACTGTATCTACATTAATTTTGCCATAGTTACTTGAGCACAAGGAGAGGGGGTTTTTTTCCAGAAACTTGCCCAACAATCACACTTTATACTAGGTCTTGCCCATGCATCCACAGCTGTTGTGCTGGGAGCCTTGCACAGAGGCACAATGCCACAGGACAACAGTAAGGCTGAGCAAGCAGGAGCTCCAGCATCTGCTCATCAGTGGCTGCAGGCTCCAGCTGATGCTGAGGCTTGGAACCTCAGCTGAGGACACAGGCAAAGAGATGGCACAGGGAAAGGTCAGAAGAAATGGAACATAGGGAAATGCTGGCATGAGAAGGCTGTGAGTTTGGGGTCATTAGAGGTTATGGTAGAGGAGTGAATGTTGGGTCCATTTTGAAATAGGGAAAGAAAAACAGAGGAAGACAGCAGACTACTTACATTCAAACAGGTGGTGCTGGTTTTCATTTCTCTCTGCTCAGCAAACTGTTTCCATCTCCCAGGCAGTCCCAGCAGCAGCAACTGCCCTGCAGTGCTGTTTTCAGCACGTCTGATTTGCTCACCATGCCATCCAAGGTGGGGGCTGCAGCACAGCTGAACCGTGTATGTTCTCCCCCAGAGACCACGCTGAGCTTTAAGTTTGGTGATTGTCAGCCACAGCAGTAGGAGCAATGGATACTCAAGGAACTATAGCCCAGGAGCTGGGATCAGTTGGGGTGCAGAGCCACGCTGGTCTAGCTATGTCAGCAGCTCTAGGAATTTTATTAATGCTGTCATGGGTGCAGTGTGCCTGGGTAGCTTATATTGGAGTCCAATCTACTTCATTTCCGCTACTGCTGTTACATGTGCTAAAGAGTCAGACCAGTACAACTTCAACTGAGGCAGTGTGGTTACTTTTATGTTGCCTTGCAGCCCTGTGCCCTAAACCTCTATCTGCTGCTTGGAAAAATGGTGTGAAAGGCAGGGATATGGAAGGAATCATCTCCAGTCACATGCTGTAACAAGTGTTGCATTATAATATCTTTTAGCTCTAGGTAAATATTCAGTGGAGTGGAAGTGTCCAGTGAGCAAGAAACATGACAGGAAAAGAGTACAGAATAGATTCAGACTGAAACCAGGTATAGCAGTGGAAAGTGGCCTGCAGGGACAAGTGGGAGCTGAGCAAACATCAGAAGAGGCTGAGGAAGTAGGTAGGAGGAGATGAGCCATGCCATCAAACTGGGAGCTGCAGTGAGTCATGGAGGAGAGGCTGGACCTAGGTGATACCAGGCTTACAAATAACGTTCTGCCTACCCCTTTCTTGTAAGGCAAAGTGCAACACTGAGCAATATTATGAGTTTCTCAAGGAAAAAAAAAAAAGGACAATTTGACAATATGAAAAATAAAGTATTTTTTTATAGTGTTCATGATTAGTTCAAAACTTTGTGACACAGGGATTAAAGCATTCAGAACAGATTTTTTCAAAAATGCAATGATCCTTGATCGTCAGAAAAATCAAAGGTGGGAAAATTGGATGCTCTTCACATCCTCTTTATTGCTAATAGCAACTAGACTTCAGTTTATGTAAGTGTTCTGACCAAAGCAATTGGGGAAGTGCGCTGAATAGTGAGAGTAGGAACTTACAGCTAAGAGAGATGACTGCAGCAATAACAAAACATTTTTACAAGATGAAGAGTATAAAAGCTTCTAAGCTGCAAACCAAAGGGTTCAAGTGCAGCATAGTTTGTGAACCACACCTGAGCATGCTCTGTGGTGAAATCAAGTACAATTTGAATGTTTGCTGCTGCTATGGAGCACAGAGGGATGAAAGGAAGGAGATAACTTGTCTGCAACACCTCATTACAGGCTTTTGCAACTGCCAGCTCTGCTGCTGCTGGCATGGCAATTTAATTTACCAATCAATTCTTGATTTACTCACAAGTGACTTTAAAATGGATTCAAATGAAAACTCCATCAGTAGATTTAATTCAATGTTCTTCAAAAATCAAAAGCATCTGAAGTCTATGAAAAATATCAAGCTTTTCATGTTAAAAAAATAATAATCAAAAATCCAGGGGTCTGAATTGCCTTAACATTTTAGCGATGACCTAGAGTCAGCTTAGTTGGAAGTACAATGTGCTTAAACACAGGCAGTAGACAGTGAGCAGAAATTGTACTTTTAGAAATTAATGAATAAGACAGCTGTATAATTTACAGAGCTCTCAAGTGGGGTAGGAGGATTGCAGGTGCCTGTAGGGCCTTGCTAGATTTCTCTCATGTGCACGACCATTCTGTTACTTGCGTGAAACACACAACTCTCATTATTCAGCTCTTCCAGGAGCAGCAAGATGTACCTCATTGAAAAGTGCACAGTCGCTGCTCATTGGTTGCTTTATTAATGTCGATAAAGAGATAGAAATGTTGCATATGTGTATATGATCTCTTATTGCATAACTTTCTTCTTATATGAATTCACAAAGCTCTGAGGAGCACAGAACAACCTAGCTTTCTTCTGCCCAACCATCACCATGCCAGCAAGTCTGTCCTCTAAAAGAGCACACACACATCTCACACATCAGACTTGCATCTAGGAGGGCAAACAACACTACAGGGTAATACTGAGGCACAGCAGAACACTGCAGGAGCTAATTTAGTTGTGCGATGTACAAGGTCATCATGACTGTGCAAATGCCATTTAGGCTAAGCAGAGCAAAATGCAAGCTTTGATCACCTCATCACAATTTCACCTGTCTTTAAAAGAAGGAGAAGGCAGAGAAGGAGGACTGTCCTCTAGAAGAGAATAGGAGCTTCAGACACTTTCTGGAAGTCACTGAGCTCTTCAAGGAGCTCCTCGTTATGCTGCAAAGACCCTCACATCCACAAGAGGCTCTCATGACTCAACAACTCCAAAGTGCTGCCCTCTTAGGCAAGACTAAGTTTCCCATCTATGTGAAGGCAAAGGACCATAATTCTGAACTTTCCATCCAAATCAAGTCAAAGAGATGTGCTTGTTTTATGTTTCTGTTAGCTTTAACTGCCATTTAGACAAGGAGATCAGTTTAAGGAGCTGCTCTATTGTTACGGCCTTCTGAGAGCTATACAGGAATTTCCAGCAATGAATGGCAACTTAATTCCTTTCCCCAGCCATCCCCCTAGAGCTCATTCCTACAATAGGCAATTTGAAGAGATAAGTAATCAGCAGTCCTCTTTTCTGTGCATTTCTGTTTAAAAAGTGCTAAATCTTTGTGTTGCCATTTACTCCAGGATGCTGACTTAGCCAAGGTATATGGTTTTCAATGGTCTGACCGTACAGAGTAGTCTACAAATAGAAAAAGAAATTGTCTATATATCTGTATAATTGGTCTTGCTGCCAAGTCCTACAGATGTAGGTGTTTGAAATGACATTTAAGTAGCAGTTAATGTGTGACAAATGACTTTACGCACACATATGTTTAACTAAATTAGTATTTGCCGGGTCACCTGCTCATTGAGATATTATTTCCTCTTAGTATGAATCCTATGTCTATACTGTAACAAGGAAGTAGTACTACCATGGAGCTAATCAGAAACCGTTCAGGCTGTCTGTACCAAATACATTCCAAGATTTAATACAGATCCATCAGCGCTAAAATATACGTGTTTTGCAGCCCTGCCCACCAATCTTAGCAGCTCAACAGGGAGCTAGTAACAAAGTATACTCAGGGACAGAATCACATTCTTTATGATGGTGAAAGTGCTGTTTTCTGTAGGGGAACACAGCTTTTAGGCTGCATACCTCCAATCTGTAGCAATGGAAAAGTTATATCTGAATTCAAAATAAATTGTATACTTAGTTCTGACTCTCAGCTTGTGAATAGCAACAACACATTTGCATTTTGATTCTGGTTGGTGAGACGTCAACAATTAAAAAGTGAAAAATCAAGTGAGAATCAGATACTCCAAAAGCTGAATGAAAAGGACAAATCCAGAAAACTAGTCTAAAGTAACACAAGTAGAGTGGAGAAAGCCAGAGCAGCAATTATATTTAAGATGAGATATTTGGAGAGCAGTAGAGTAGCATAACACCCAGGAAAATGATCATCCCAGTCAAATGAAAAAAAAAAAATTAGATCTTGTTTTATTTCTTTGCAAGACGCAGCCAGTTTGTGTCTTGTCTTCAACTGCTTGCTATTAAGCTTTCTCTACTGGGGGATCCAATAGCAGGAAATCTGTAGCCCTTTTAGGAAATGTACAGTCCTTCCCACTCCCAGGTGAAGGAATGGCCAAAGTCAAGAGCCTTGTTTTTTCCAAGAGGAAAGTTAATTAGCTCTTTGTATAACTCAAGAGGTAGCTCTGGAAACAGAGCATATGGGCAGGAAAGGGAGGAAATGAGTCACAGGCAGAAAAGACTGACATGAGTTTATTTGGGCCAAATTTAGCTGACCTATACTGTTTGGTAACAAAGCAACTCCCCCCTTTCCCATTCCTTCCTCAACCTACAAGAGAAAACCACAACTTAAAATTTGAGAAAAGTTTGTTCTGAGAAATTAAAAGTATATGAAATTATAGCACTAAGCAAGTACTGTGCTAACAGATGTCACTTCAGGGGAGCAAAGCTGTCTTGCCTGTTGTGTATTACGCAAGTAATTCTAGACAACAGGTAACTTCTGACAAGAGGAACATTTTTTTCCACCTTAACAAAGCTGCTGATGCAGATTTTTACAGCTCCTGTAGACAATAACTTGCTTTCTTTTAGTTGTGTTATGCTTTACAATTTGACACAGCCTCAGCAGATTCAGTTACTAGAACTGACGGGTTT
This sequence comes from Penelope pileata, assembly GCA_013396635.1. Classification (NCBI taxonomy): domain Eukaryota; kingdom Metazoa; phylum Chordata; class Aves; order Galliformes; family Cracidae; genus Penelope; species Penelope pileata. The sequence continues at coordinate 55,142 of WBMW01006403.1, read as the reverse complement.
CACATGCTATGAGGTTCTAGAGGTTTTACTTTACAAATTGGGACTGATTATCATCTAGATGGGAAAGTGAAAACCTCTCAGAAAGATGTCCCCTTAAATCCATGGTACATTTGGAGACATTTGAGAGAAACAATGTTAACCCAGATGTTTTTTCTTGATATGCTTTGCTTTGAAAAACCTTTATTCCAGCTTAATAGCATTATCCTGCTGAGTGAAAACCCTCTCATGGTCCACTGTATAAAAATAGCTTTTTCATAAGTTGCTCTGAAAGTAATGCCTCCTATTTATTTCCATGGAAACAGCAACAGATACAAAGAGCACAAGAATACTGTTTGGTAGAGAAAATTCTCAGCTACAAAACACCATTTTTCAACACAGTCACAACCATTAGCTATGCATTTTCATCAGTGGTGAACAAAAGTCTGCATGTCATGCTCATAAAAATCTGCACAGCCATCTGGAACATGGCTTGTCTTTCATGTGGCCGTCACCACTGCTGAAACGCACAACCACCGCCTCAATGTGCTCACATCCGCTGTTTGGTCTCCAGAAATGTTCAACAAGTGTTGATGAATGTCAATGGGTGCAGTTTTTCTGCATGGAGGAATTCAATTCCACACCTTTGCTTCATCCACTCTTCCATGTGAGACACCATTCGGTCAGAGTGGAATAGAATATTGGTGGGAAGGTTCAACCTCTACTGCCACGCCATCAACATCCACCTCTGAGGTCATGGGCCAACGTAATAAAACAGGGGTATTACTTTCAGAGCAGCCCTTGTATTATAATCTAGGAACATGCAGCAAACAAATGACAACAGCTGCATTTTACTTGGGTTCAAGGAATGTGGAAGGTTCCAGTTGTAGTTTCAATAGAAAAATTCTAATGAATGTTTTACTGTTAATACCATGCAGTTTGGGCTGCTCTCCCGCTACTTTGCATTTGCTTTGCATTTTCATCTCCACCCCCTGAAGAGCTCCTCAATTCCTATTGCACAGTAAATACAAAGTTTACCAGGATTTTCATTTTAAGGTTCCTATAGCACTGAACTACTAATTATCATGGCACACAGAGCAGACAGTTCTGCTTAAATTGTCATCCTGGATTTGTAGACTATCCCATCTCCTTATTCATCATCTCTATAGACATAACATTGGGAAAGCATCTTAAGATATAAACAAGCATAGATATGGTTGCATGCTGAATTCTAAGTAACTGAATGAATCCATTACTGCATCCTTGGAGAACTCCAATTTTTCCCAGAACTACAAGTCCTTTTTGAGTGCTATCTACCTCATTATGCACAGATTAGTTACATTATGTTATTAGTTTGCACAGACCACACAGTAGCTAAAAACTACAGTTTTGCAGTGAGATTAATGAAAGAGACTTGGGAAAGGAACATATTCTTTCATCTAAAAGACAGTGTTATTTATACATTTTCCACATGCGCATGAAGAACAAAGCACTCACATGATACTCCTGTTATTCATATCTAGAATGCTGCCTGCTAGAAGTCTGCATTAATTGGAACCAAAACTGGCACACACCTGCAGCATGGATTGATGGTGCAGAGCCATTAAATTAAGGTTTTTCAAATCCATCTAGAAATTATTTCCTTATCTTTTTACTTGTACACTAAACTGGAGACTAGTTAACTGAAACTTTCACAATGGCTAAAAACATTAATAGCAGAATCAGTAAAATCAACAAAAGCCATTATCCCTTTACAAGCGGTAGTTCTTTTACAGAAAGCTATTAGTTGCATTTTCTATTCTTACCCTGACTATTTTTTCAGCATTAGAAATCAGGGCATTGGCTGCAGAGCCATGCCCTCTTTGCTGAAATTAAGGGCAATTATGTAATGGAAAGAGGAAGCATAACAGGTCAGAGATTGTGCATCTGATTGAAATCCAGGTGGTGGAGGCACTGCCATGTTTACTGTGTTGTAAACATGGAATGAGGTCGAAAGCGTTGAAGGATCTGATGTTCTTGTTCTGTGGACATGTGTAACAGCCACAACCACTAGGATTTTCTCTGGAGCTTTGTCAATGTTCCAAGGATTTTTATGTATTTATTTATTTATTTAAAAACACTGCACGAATCACAAAACAAAACTTTTCATCTCCCCAGGGGAACACTTACCATGCTTTCTAGAGTAATGAAGAGTCTCAGCAGGAAGCTGGCAATCCTTCATGGGCAATGTGCCAGACTGTATTTTTTGCTCCTAATTTAGAGCTTAAACATGTTGGTAGACAACACTGAGGAGCTGGGAGCCACTGCCTCTCATAGATGCTTATCTCAAGATGCAGTGGATCCCAAACCTACGGTGTTGGGCCCTGCGCTGACCCCAGACTTGCAGAAATTCACTGATGTCTACAAATCTCTGGGAGCATCTTAGAAAGAAAGTTTTATAAATGCATACTACTGCTTTTCTCTTAACCCCCCAACTCACTTTTTCTGCATCATTTGACATTTTAACGTACTTCCATATTAACCACCAAAAATCTGATCTGCGAGCATGACTTCAAACTTGTATTTACAGGAGTAAAGATACAGTGGCATATGGACCACCAGCTGGTGAGAAGTAGGAACGGTACTTTGTGGAGTTTGAGTCACTAAGTAAATTAGAGAAAAAAAGTCCATCTTTGTTACAGTCATAATGTTGCAGAGAAAAGCTTGGCTTCTTAAAACTGAAGCTGATTGAAAGGACAACTGCAACAAGGCCAATACCCAGAAAACATAAAATCTGGATGTATTAAACTAGAAGCTACACTATTATAAGAAGTATATGCAAGCAAGCTGTTTTCTGATAACCCTGGGAGGAATAGTACCACAAAGGCAGTGGTGGGAGACAGAAGGAGAAAAAAAAAAAAGATGACAGTCCGTTCCTTTTAAATAGTACTAAGATTCATTTAGAGAGTGAAGGTGACTCTAGGAGAAGTTTCTTTTTATTGAGGTCATGACCACCTACACGAGTTCAAAAGTTTCCAGCTTTCCACCCACACACCTCTCTCTGGCCTTACGCCTTTCCTCAGATATTTGCCACCCCTTCACCTTCTGGAGAGATCTTCCTGGTCCTCCATCAGGAGAGGAGGACCGTCCCTCCTCCTCCCCAAATGGTGTCTGAGGTCTGCAGACTGTCAGCTAAATACATTTCCCATCCCAGCAAATCTCAGGAGATTAATTGTCTATTTAACTACCTGATATTGAGTCCTCCCAGAAAGGAGTTCATTCTTCCTCATCCTAATTTCTACCTTCAAACTATTGTTTCTCACTACCATTATTCCAGGAATGGCTGAAAACTTCCTGCATGTGTTCATGAAGTTAATAACAAAGATTCATCTTCATCAAACTTAAGAGACCATCCTCCTCTATGTCAGTCCGTTTCACCAGTCTTCTCACTTTGCCTGTTTCCCTAAAAGAGTCAATGTGGAAAAATCCAGGGTTAGGAGAGCAATTCTGTGGCCCCAACCTGCAGCGCTATTGGCCCCTCACCTGTGCAACTCCCATCCTCGCTTCTTCAGGAGCAGCTCCTGTGTCTTTCTCAGAGATGCAAAAGGACAGTCTCCTGCAGCTACTTCTATGCAGCTGCTAAACAGAAACTGTCTTTCAGTAACTGGGACCTTTTTAGAGAAAGTAGTAAACAGAGAAAACAAAAAGATTTGGCAAGGGGAAATATTCTNTTTTTTTTTTTTTGCAATAGGGGACAATGATATAGAAGGAAAGGTCCATTCCTTCGAAAAACAGAACATTGTCTGGGGACTATTAAATAACAATATAACTAATTACCAAGATAATTATCTTCATGCTGGAGCACCAAACAGCTGAAACACAGAAGCTGCTGAGAGCACTTGCTATAGTAAATTACTGAAATGCTTATCATGGTTTATTCTGCTGAATTAGAGCACTAGAAGAAGCGTGTTACATTATTTCTTTATTGACTTTTCCACACATGACTATTTATTATTAGATTCATAAGTACGAATCAGACAGGAAGGTCAAGCTACAAATGATTCTGGAGCATTGTTAGCTGCTTGTTAGAGTCATCTGCACTGCATAGGTTGGGTTGCTGTTTACCTGCATAATGAAGGACGTAGGTAATCACTGAAGTACTTAAATATCCATCCAAAATGAACCCCCCAAATATCCCGCACTAGGTCAGCATGCAAAGCATTAAACATGTAAATGGGGATAAAAGATATCAGACACAGCTGTTCCGTGTTGAGCTGCAGTTGTAATGCAAAGGAAGTATTAAGCTTGCCTTCCTTACCCACCCCTCACTGAACAAAGAACAAAAGCATCAGAGAAATTTCAGAGAAATCTGAAATCATTACTTTCTGCCTCTGCACTGTGTAGGTTTGTTTGGCCAACAAAGGAACATTTTCACTTCTAGATGTCAACTAAGTCTCATAAACCCTCCATGGCTCCTGCAAGAATTATTCTTTTCTTTAAGACAAGACTGAGAATGGCTAAGTGACTTATGTAAGATCTTTGAGGGGCTCCTGTCAAAGCCTGGAGACTGCATGCAAGTTGTGTGTCTTAAGACAGAGAAGGCAAATAACAAAATTCTTGCCTCAGGAGCAAAATAACTGTTTCTGAAATGAATAATTTCATTTGGTCAAGAAGCAGGGCCAAGTTCCAAAGCAGAACATCCCTCAGCCAAATCAAAACTCTCATGACACTGCTCATTTCTTCACTGCCTGACACAGGGTTTCAAAACTTATTTGTAACAGTGTCTTTTGTCCTCATCACTGTTTCCTCTCAGCAACATGGTAGTACAGACACATTGCAAGCAAGGATCCAGATACACAGACTTGTCCTTAATATGTTCCTGAGTATAAGAAAAATTAGTGCTACTTACTACACAGATAGAGGCTCTTAATATCACTTTGGGGTATTGGATAAGCATCAATGAATATGTTCTTGTTAGCAAAGTATGACCAGTAGTTTTAAAGAGCTAAATCTATCAGCATGAGCAGACTGCATTCAGATCAAAATACTTATTGTAGTTTCTACAGGTAATGTCTTTGCTTTATGATATTCTTCTGTTTATTAAAAAAAATTCTTTTAAAAAAATCAAGCAATAAGGAATATAAAACAGTGTGAGATAAAGACAATTAACATGACTCCAGCTTCGATAATGGTGTTCTCCCCGTCTCCTCTCTCTGGCGTCTATCACAGTTTCAGAAAGAGAGGCCCAAATCTAAGTACCATTTCTATACCCCATTTCTATACCCTTTTCAGCTTATAGTAATTGCTGTCTTGTAGCATCAAAGTATTGAGAACTGTGCCCTAAACCCCTCCATTTTATACAAGCAGCACCAGAATTTTCTTGATTTATTCTTTGAATAGCTTCAGCGATGTCAGAATATTAGAGCTACCCATTATCTAAAGGCTTTGCAAATTCACATTAAATGAAAATGTAACTTTTCAGTCATTAATACACTAGAAAGAAGTTGTAGTTAAAGGAGAAGATGGATTGCTCAGAAGCTTATCCATTACATTTAAAAGCAAATTATCAGTGACAGAAGCTAGGTGAAATAGGCAGATGAAGAAATCAAAAGACAGATTGAGATATCAATCAAAGACTTTCAGATACTTTTCTTCTGGTACCAACCACTAGAGGAGAGATTTAGAGGCATGTAACAAAGCAAAAACGTTTCCGCAATGAGGGAAAAGCCAAGGCATTTCTCTCTCCCAGTAGCTGACAGCGAGGTGTGCTGTGCCTAGGCAGCAGGGATACAGCAGTGGGTGCTGGTCGATGCCATAGGGTGCGACATCCCAACTCCTTGCAGATCAGAAAGGCAAAGGTTAAAGAAACAAAGAGGGCTGTTTAGTAAAAGGGAACTTAGCACACAAGCTGGAAACATCTTTAAAATAAAATCCTTGGAAACTTGCAAGATTAAAAAATTGACTTTACCTCTCAAAACCACAAAAACACAAACAGATGCTGCAAACAGAGGGGATTCAAGATCAGAATGACTGTGTGCATCTACACTTTAACATTTTCAGGTCTCAGTCCTCATCTGGAAAAAAAAAAAAAAAAAAAGGAGATGACAAATCACTTTTCCTAGCTCAAAGGACAGCTTGAACTAAGCATACAGAAAACTGTGAGGCACCCCCATATAGCAGTTATATAACTCAAATGTATCAGGCGAAGGCAGGACTCTGAAGTTCATTGATTAGTACTATACCAGATGAAGACTAAGATGTGCAGAACAGTCATTGTGTAATGAGTTAATATTTGCAATTTGATCGAATCATAGAACCATTAAGGTTGGAAAAGATCTCCGAGATCATCTAGTCCAACTGTCAACCCATCACCACTCTACATCATCCTACATCATTAAAAGCTTGTGGATTACTTCAATGTTTTTTAGATCAATATAGTATTTCATTATTTTCTGTGTAGTTCTTCAAATTTAATGTTATTCATTTTCTTTGATTCAGAGAGAAATTGTGTATTTTACTTTGACTGGATTTTTTTGATCTCTGAATCTTTTGCCCCCATTCTCAGGAGTACTGTCTGAACTTTAAGTTCCACATTATATGTTGCATTCTTGATATGGAACTCCCATATTTAGGTGCTGTGATTGTTCAAAATACTCTCCAGCTGGGTAGCAAGACTATTTGAGTGATAATACAGTGATTGTAAAGAATGGGACATCAGTTCCCATTTTAGAACATCTTGGCAAGTTTGAATGGAGTATATTCAAGTGGGAACAAATGGACATTTTAAGCGTGTAATTTAAAACAAAACATTCAGCACTTACATGAATAAGCTCAGCAACTGCAGCTCCCCTAGCCCAGGATCTAAGAGCCTATGGGTGACAGTTCCAAGATCATAGCCGTCATGCAGCCCTCAAGAGTACCTGGTCTAGAGTTCAGCCATAGGAATCCTACACTCCTGGTCCCCTTTCTTCATTTTCAGCTTTATAAGATATTCACCTTCTTCTCTCACCTCTTATGATTTATATGAAGGAAACTGTACTAGCGCTGCATCTATTCAACATTAGGCTTAGTTGCACTATAAATGTGTGCATATACTTATACATATGGCCATTTCCAATTGCCACCGGAGTCTAAAATGTACTTTTAAAAGTTCTTCCTAAAAATAATGCTAAGGCAGGAAGCCTTATCTTTGCACTTGAGAAAGAAACAAACAGAAATAATACAAAAGCAAAACAAAGAGAAAAACACCACACACAAGATATGTGGAGTTGAAGAAAGCAATTTGTGGATCAGACTGCCTTTCCTCACAAGTGAACACCTTGTTTGCTTGTGGCATTTTGCTCTAGCAGACGTGTCTTGCATCCAATTAAAAAGATATAGAGGAAAGCGAGATGGGAATGAGAATAAGTACATGCTGCAGCTGTGCTGACAGGAGTTAGCTAAAAAACACACAGCTGGGAGAAACGCTGTTGTCTCGATCGTTTCTGCAGCCATAGCCATGTTGATGCTGTGAGAGCATATGAACAAGCCAATATTTTACTACACACTACAGATGTGCCTTCTCCTTAACCAGTGTATTTTGAAAGCTGTGAAGAAATTTTCCATTAACCTGAAAAATGGGGATGGTCAGCCTTTCACTATATATCAGCCAAACTCTTCAAGGCATTAAGAAGACAAGCGCGCAGTGATTTATTTTCAGTTCCCTTTCCAGTAGTGCTCCCTTCAAAGCTTGTGCTGCCAGATCACAGCAGCTCTACCTCTGTCACAAAATGGGACCACGTGCACTGTGTTCCTGGTTGGAAGCTGCCATCCTATCCTCACTGGGTGAAAGAAGCTGCAAGACTAGCAGAAACTATTCAGATGGACAAAGAAAAAAGCAAGAAACAAGCTAACGGCCAGATAAGTTGTTCTATAAGGCTGGCTCCACTCAATGAGTCATTGGGTGGACACATCTAACTCTCAAGAGTACACAAGAATTGAAGTCTGACAAAACTTTCCACTAGAAATTGCAAAGAGGTCCTTGAAGTCTGACATTTCCAACCTCATCTCCTTCTATGACTGGGTGACCAGACTGGTAGATGAGGGAAAGGCTGTTGATGTAGTCTACCTAGACTTCAGCAAAGCCTTTGACATGGTCTCCCACAGTATTCTCCTGGGGAAACTGGTGGCCCGTGGTCTGGACAGGTACACTCTTCTCTGGATAGAGAACTGGTTAGAGGGCCGTGCCCAGCGGGTAGTGGTTAGTGGAGTCAAGTCCAGCTGGCGTCCCGTAACGAGTGGCATCCCCTAGGGGTCGGTACTGGGGCCCATCTTGCTTAATATCTTTATTGATGACCTAGACGAGGGGATTGAGTGTACCCTCAGTAAGTTTGCAGATGACACCAANGGAGCGGCTGAGGGAGCTGGGATTGTTTAGTCTGAAGAGGAGGAGGCTCAGGGGAGACCTCATCGCACTCTACAACTTCCTGAAGGGAGGTTGTGGTGAGGAGGGGGTCGGCCTCTTCTCCCAGGTAACTAATGACAGGACGAGAGGGAATGGCCACAAGTTGTGCCAGGGTAGTTTTAGATTGGATATAACGAAAAACTTTTTCTCTGAAAGAGTGGTCAGGCACTGGAATGGCCTGCCTAGGGAGGTGGTGGAGTCACCATCCCTGGCGCTGTTCAAGAAGCATCTAGACGAAGTGCTAAGGGATATGATTTAGTAACTTAGTGGGTAGGGATGGTGATAGGAGGACGGTTGGACTAGATGATCTTGTAGGTCCTTTCCAACCTAGTGTTTCTATGATTCTATGACATTCTGTAACACATTCTCTCTTTTGCTGTCATCCTCTCCTGCTTTTACTTGTTATCTTTACTTGTTAGGAATAGCACTAGTGAAAACTTATATTGTGGGACCACTGGTTTTTGTGGGGTCTTTTTTGTTTGGTTTTGGTTTTCTTTTTTTTTTTTTAAACCAAATACATCATTTTTTCATGGTGTGAATTTCAGTCAGGTTTAGTTCCACCACATTTGACAATGGCGTGAAACGACCACAGATGAGAGAAAGGGTGATGCAGACTGCCTAGAGAGGTTTTGAAATCTCCATCCTTGAAGATACTCAAAATTTTACTGGACAAGGCTCTGAGCATTCTGATTTGACTGAATCTACTTTGAAGAGGTTGTACTTCATGGCCTCCTGATTCACCTTCTACTCTAATTTATCATATCCTACCATCCAGGTCCTTTATAAAGTGGAATTCCCTTTGGCAGTGCTGGAGTTCGAAGGGCATCATCTGTATGAACTGCAATGTGTTCCACTTCAGTAGATTTTTATTTTTTAAAGCATGATTCAATTTAAGGCCATAAGCATTTACTTCCTTCTCCCCCCTTCCCCACCTCCAAAAGATGCCATCAGCAGAAAACACCATGAAACCATGAACATGCATAAGCCCTTTCTCAGCCAGTAAATGGAACAGACTTGTGGAAGTTGCTTGTACACCCTGATTTATTTTATGCTTCTCAGCCTATTACATGCCATTAAATACCCACTGAAATGGCAGCTTGTACTGAATTGCATGGAATGATTTTTATTGAATATAATTATTCCACAGGAAGCGGAGAACATAATTAATCTTAGTGTGGAACTCCATTTTAACTTGGTTGATCCAGTACTTCAGAATGTAGCTACTCTTTGATTAATTTTTCCTCTTTCATTTATGAAAGTGGATCATCTGTATTTTCTCCAATTAGTTAAATAAACATCAAACACTTCCAAGCACCAAATTTGAAAATGTCTAAATGTTGCAGTAATAGGTATGCTGCGAGTACATAGATTAGCTATAGCTCAAAGGTAGGGTGAAAATTAATTGAGGTCTGGCATGCAGTTGGACAAAATTGGTTTTTGCTTGCAACTGAGCTGTGGCATTCTTCATTTTAACAGAGACAGCTTTTCCAATCACTTCTGCTAGCAGCTAGCTCTACTAGGGCACTGCCATTACTACTAATAGAGAGAAGACAGTCATGTTTTACAACAGGCATGTAAATGGTATGATTCCTGGTATACTTTTTAGTATCTGATGCTGCAAAATAAAATAATATTTAAAAAAAAAAAAAACTATCAAGATGTACACACCCACACAGAAGTTTATTATCAGTAGTACATGACGTTTCTATGAGGTCAAGAATTGCTCAGAGCTCTTTGCTTTGATTTTGTCGTCCGCATGTGCAATCAAGAAGCATGTCAAGTCAAGGTTACAAAGGAGCTTGCAGAAGATGGAAAATAATTAATCACACCAATCTGGATGCACTGTCCAATCAATAGGTCTTCAAATATAGTGCAATCAGCATTTCCACTATTGCTCCTGCTTACCCTCTTCTAAGTTTTTCACATGTATTTCTGTTTAGAAAAGCAGGTAATTCGGAAGTCAGAGGCTGCATTCTCATCCTAAAAAGATCTCACAGTAACATATATGGATTTAGTTTTGTGAGAAAATCTTTAAAATTCCTGATCGCATCTCCGTAACCCAAGTCAGTACATCTCCTTCAATGCAGCTCAGAATAAGTCTTTAGTTTGAATTTTGTTACTGAAGATTCCTGTTCATTCTGACCTCACAAAGTCCAAAACCACAATTTCCCCAATGTACAAAGTTGAACAGATTTTTCTGTTTGAACATCTCTGTACTGGATTCATACAACAAGAGGAAAGAAGGTTACTTGGTTGTAGCAATGTACAGACACCTGGAACAGCAATGAGCATGCTGCTTAAAACAAGCCATGACAAATTTCAGAGAGCAGCCTGAAAATAACCAGCACCAGAAGGAAAGTGGTGTCACCAAGTCCAGAAGTCAATAGGACCGCTCAGAGCAAAGCACAGCTATCAACTGCCACAATTTTGAACCTGCCCTGGAGGACTTCACTCAGCCACTGAAGCCAGAGGACTTCACACTAAGAAGGTCACAACATTAAAATTTTTTTTGATATTATTTGATACAGCTCATGAGAATACCTCATGAGATCAAAGCTTTTCTATAGAACTGGAAACGATTAAGTCATACAGAAAGTACCTGCAAGATAGAAAAATAATAATAATAATCTCAGAATTCTCATATCAGCTCCTTGGCTGAGAGGTATTACTTGAACAAAAAGTAGTTTCATCCTGTGCTACAAACTAAACATTAAAATAAAAATCTTCCAATGATTTGATTTTTATAACATATGTATTTCTGCTATGGCACTGGCACCTTCCTTGCGAGTGCCTTAGCTTAAATTAAGGGATGGTCTTTTCTGGGGGGAGCACACAGCCTTGTTCTGCAGAGAATGTATTTCTGTTTAAGGGCAATGATTTCCAGTTTTGTTTCACTGCCAGCTGTGGCAAAACCACAGATACTTGGAGAAAGGGGCACACCAGCAGCACAGAGGGATCCAGGGAGAGCTCCTCTCCCACCAGGCTCTGACACTGGGCTTCTAGCCCAGGTCTCTTTGGCTCAGTTCTCTCATCTTCACCAGGAGAGACGGTGCATTTAAAAACCTCATTGTGTTGTTACTGTGGTGATAAAGGTGCTCTGAAGATGGAAGCAGTAAACAAACATTGCAGCCTTTCATTTGGAGAACGCAAGAAGCAGGGTGCTAGCAACAGAAATGTTAAAAACTACTAAAATAACAATGACACTATTGAAATTACAAAACTGCTTTAGCGTAAACAACAAACATCCAGAGTTCAAATAGAAAGGACTAGCGTTCAGGGTAGTGACAGAGCAAAAGTGCTCTTCATTTCACATCTCAAATTCATTTCAAATCTCCCAGTCAGAACCTCCCCTGAAATTGTCCTGACATCCTTGGTCACTTCTAACCCCTGCTAGGTGTTAGGGTGCTCTCACAGTTCCCTCAGCTGGATTTCTGTGATTCCTGGAGCCAAATCTCCTGAGTCAGTGGATATAGCTGACTTAAACCAATACTCGCATTGGAACAAAGGAGAAGGCAAGGGCAGGCTCCAAATCCTTCTAAGACCTCCACTACTTAGAGATTTCTTGTTAAATCTCATTTATTCCCATCCAGTTTTTCTGGTTGCCCAGTCTTGTCATCCGCAAGTAGGTAAAAAAATATGGACGCGCAGAAAGGAAGATCAATGCTTTCAACTAAGGTGTAGCACAGGCAAGCATGAACTGAGCAGGCATACATTTAGTCTTGCAGTTGAAAGACTATTTGTAACCATGGTAGTGGGACTAAAGTCTAAAAGTAAACTCACTTTAAGAAAAATCCTAATCAGTTGGTTAAATGGATTATACAGCATGGTAGCAGGGAAGACCTCCTTGGAATCTGGAGTATTTATTCAGTCTTGTATTACTGTAAAATTTGTGAAACATTGTTTAACTGTTTCTTTGTGCCTTGTTTTCTATTTAGATTTCATCTCTAGATTTTAAGGCTAGTGGAGAAGCTGAAGGAAGAGGAAAAGGGCTGTGTGAGGTACAGTGGCCAAACGCCACTGGAGGGCAGAGAATCTACCATAGAGGAAGATAAGCTGCACATATAGCGTACAGTCTATTCACATTGCACATTAAAAAGCAGATCTGATACTCCTTCAAGCACGATTTTTCCTTACTACTGAATGGTAGGAATGAAGGAAATTAGGACAATAAGCTGTTAAACTTTTTGACTGGCAGCAGAACTCACATAATTCACTGAGGCCGTATTTCAAAACCTAAGCTATTCTATGATTCTATATCTGAAAGTGTTCCACTTTGTTTCTTTAGCATTTGCATACACACAAAGTGCTTCAGGGCCACAGCAGAAAAACACCACTACTCCATATTTATTGTTAAATAGAGGAGTTTTCTTGCCATGTGACACAAAAACATCACCAATGAAGGGTGAAAAAAAGGCACACCAACTGAAAAATAATGATCCAAAGTGCCTCACTTGATTAAAACCCTCATGTTCCTTATTTACCAAAAGTATTTTTCATCTGACATCAACACAGATTTTGCCCAAGATTCTACACATATCCCTAACCTTAAGCACTCAAATTTAATCAAAACTTTTCATTTAAATTGGCATAATGGAGCATTTCACACAAATGATGTCTCACTCTGTTTTTCCAAGACTGCAGATAGTTAAAATATTTCTAGCTCATATTTTTCCAAGTACTCACAGTAACACTAAACAAATGGGATAAGGAACAAAACCTCAGGCCATAACATAATCCTTATTTTTAAGGTAGCATAAAATATCATTAGCCAAAAGCTTACCTAGTACAATTGCTGTAGGTTAACAAAGTTAATCCCACAAGTTGAGGGTTCAGCCTGAGGTTTGTCTGTAGAGAATTTTGATTTTAGATTTTACTGCTTCTGCCAGACTCCATGGGAAAACAGATTTCTTGTTTAGGAGGGATGGAGTGATTAATGAGCTCAGCCAACTGTTTCCCATGGTGCAGAGGACAGATGAGCTTCTGCTGGAGGTTGTGGCTGCCCCAGGCAAAAAACATCTCAACTATGGTGTGTGAGGAGGCACAAATGCCCAGAAAATTTATGAAGAAAATGTGTGCTCTTCTGTCTCCATAGCATGTCAACCATCCTTTTACCTTTCTGTTCCAGTCAAGGCTCTCCAAATAAGAATTTCTCAGACCTTTCTCCATTAAAGTTCATCTGGAGTACATGCTGTAGACTGCTAATAACCTTCTCAGGAGCTATAATATATCAGGCACCTCTTTCTCCATCCCACCAGTGCCAGTGGTTTCTCTGAAGCACGATTCAGACAGGACTCAGAAAATGCTGTGAGGAGCAGCAGTGGAAGGGAGCTCAGTCCCCACAGCCCACTGACTAACTTGTAGATCAAAGCATACCAGTAAAACCCTCCTAGAGCCCATTGCTGCCATCAGAGTGGGACAGTCCCATACATACAGCTGTGGGCACTGCTGGGAGCATAGCCCAACATGCTTAGCTAACACACTGACTCCCTAGCACTTGTGGTAATTCAGCCTCCTGCTCGTTTGCCTTTAGTTGGGGCACTCATGTGTTTCCACTTTCTCAATCAGTGGGACTGTCCATTTTAACTAAGAGCTGTCATATTTCATATGTATTTATATTCAATTTAAAGAGAAGAGAAGCAGTTGTTCAGTATATGTATTTCTGTGCCACAGTAGACAGGCTAATTTTAGAGTACATTTCCATTAATACATAAGAAAGATTTGTTTCTTTATTCACTTATATGGTGCTTGTCATACACTAAGAAATCTGAACAGAATGAATGGCTATAAAAACAAGGAAAAAATAATTTCAACACCATCAAGTGGTCTCAATAAATCCAAATAACTGCACTTTCTTTGTATTCTACCTTTACTGCTTCACTTCTATTATTCTTTTACCTTGTGAAGTCCAAATGAAGGGGAGAAGTGTTGGAATACATACCAAAAAATTGCTGCCCATCATCACAAAATAAACCCTGTATTTATAGAACCCTGAGAGACTTCAGCTTGTTTAAAATCCATTTTTCTCACTTGTACTGCCATCATTCAACCTCCATAACCTTTAATGAAGTATTTAGCATAGGTTGAGATGGTCACACAACTTTCTACAAGGAGTATAAAATCCACATTTGTTTTAATGAGCTATTCCCATGCTTACTACTGACACTTGATGTATGGATTCTTTTTAACTCATGCTATAAAACAGAAATGTGCAGTTAACTGAATACATCACTTGTCAATTTTAAAGTTTTCCTTTTTCTCTCTCAGTCCTCACTTCTGTAGCCTTATCTCAGTTTAATTCTCCAAGACAAATGGTTTGGTGGAAAAGTTTCTGAGAAAGAAAAGCAACAAAATGTATCAAATTGTTGTTTTGTTGGTTCTTTTCTGTTTTTTTGTTGTTATTGTTCTTGGTGGTGGTGGTTTTTCTTTTTTCTTTTTTTCTTCTTTTTGCTAATTCAGGTCTGATTAATGTAAGACAATACAGCTGATCATAACCACCTGGGTTAGCCTTCAGGCATCAGGAAGTAGTAGTTCATGCCTCTGCTGAAGCATAAATATAGAACCTATAAGTAGACAACCTACCTAAAGCGTAAAGATCTTATTATGTCATAAGACAGGATTGCAAAGTGTTAATTTTTTCTACAGTGTTGGCCCATAGTTCAGAAAGCACAGTAAGTCAGAGAAGAAACACATACCAAAACTCCCACTGGTTAACTTTACCAGAGCAGGAGTTCATCCTAAAATTTAATCATCCAAAGACTCTCCGTGGAGCATTCTCAGATGTTGACTGGTATTGCAAGCAAAAGATAGGGCCGGACCGATGACCTTCTTGTTATCCAACATTTTAGCGTGTCTGTTCCCAAGAGTACAGGACTTTTGCACTTGATCATAGCAAAGGAGAGAGCAGGATTTTGCATTCCCCTTCTACTTTATTCATTCAAAGGTCCACAGAGAGCAAAGGAGCTCTAAATCTTACCAGAAAGAGGCCAAGAAATACAGATAGTTAGTATGTTCTGGCCCTCCTGCCAAGATGTCTGGAGCTGTTAAACGTATGAAAACAAGACAGGAACAGAACACTGGGCATTAGACCGTGAAAGGATGTCACTTCTCAGCAAGGAGACAGTTGCCAGTAGGAAGTTTGGAAATGTTGCTAAAATACACTTTGCAAAAGAGTAAGAGTCAGGAAGAAAAAATTCTGTTAGATCAACCTATAAAGTCCTTATCTGGATATTGCTGTGAGTAGTCAAGATTGCTCATCTGAACGTGTAAAACAGCCGCCAAGATCAAGCCTCAGCCTTCTGGTAGCAATGAAAGAGTTTAGTTTCTTTCCCAAAGAAGACTGATAGACTGGGAAAAAGTGAATAATTGCCACTGAAATATCTGACAAGATGCACTGTATAGCTATACTCAGAGGTAGAAAAATAGAAACATAGGGTTTTTAAAAAAATCTGACTTATAATACCAACAGCTCAGATGTTCACCAGTTGCAACAGTGCAGCAGTTAGCTGCGAGTCAGAGCAGACTCTGGTGATAACCAAGGCTGCCACCCTTCCTTCAGAATATCTACTGCATGGACAGAAGATGATCTAGTCCTTTCTGTCCTTTCTGCCATCTAGTGCTTTATTTAAGCAATAAAAAGGCATGGGAAAGTTAAACCTTCTTGATTTTATACTCTCAGTTCTAATTATGCAGAGGAGATCACAGGGATGTTAGGAATGAACAATGTACAAGCAGCACTAATGCAGCTGAGGAGAGGTAACTCTTCAGCTCCAGAAATTCTCTTTGTAGAAAGCAAAGAGAGTATGCCACAATAAAAAGAAAACTCAGATTGTTCTGGATTAACTATCTGATAATTGTTTACTCACAGTTTTCATATCTGAGCTACCTTAAGCACATCCATAATGTCATTCAGCGTAGTGCTTCTCTCTCCTTCTCTCATCTCACATTCCCAGGGGTCCCTTGCAGACTATAATAACATTAATAAATAGACACCAGCTTCGGCAAATACCACGTAGGGCATCACCAGCTGATTGGAGCAAAATGCTTTAGCGCTACCCAAGTGCTACCCATTCCTTGTCATTTCTGTTAGCTGAGCTGTGGTGTCTGTTTATCAGGTAGGATGCCTTCCCCAGCTAAAAACTCAAGTAGTTCCTTTAGATAGACACAAATCTTTGATCTACTCCGGTTTAAACCAATGCTTTCTATGTCTGTAGGAGTCAAGAGGCTGCAGCTTTGGTCTAGAGCTGGCAGTAGCTCAGATCTTTGCAAAGAGACAAAAAGCATTACTCAGCTACCAAGCAGTAGCACACTTCTGGCAAAGGAGATATGTTTTAG
Organism: Penelope pileata; assembly: GCA_013396635.1. Taxonomy (NCBI): domain Eukaryota; kingdom Metazoa; phylum Chordata; class Aves; order Galliformes; family Cracidae; genus Penelope; species Penelope pileata. Next base: position 38,413 of record WBMW01006403.1, on the reverse strand, counting down.
CAGGTTTGGCAGGAAAGTTAAAGCATCCATAATTACTTGAGAGTGAATGGAGTACAGTTTTTTATTCAAAGGTTCACATTTTAACAGCCCACCCCATCACTTCACCTCTGCATCCCTAGAAGATTTGATTATATGTGTTGCATGATACTTTTCCAACTCCTTCAGGACTGGCACAGAGCCTCAGTGTACATTAAGCTGTATTACAGCACTAACTTTCGGCTGAGATGGGAATTTGATTCTAATCACTCATGGTCATCCAAGCTTGCAACTGTAGAAACCAGATTTCCAGGTGTCTTAGCCCTTCTATCTTGCCGTAATTTCTGGCTTCCTGTAAGCGTTCTTGTTTCATTGGAGGAGGTCAGCTACAAGATCAGATCTCCTGGTTTCCATGTTTGTGCTGTAACAAGTCAACAGTGTTACAAACCTGGGACCCAATTGGCCCTCAGTTGCACTTGGCAGCCAATCCAAACCAATATATTAAAATTTAAATTATTCGCACAGCCTGATTAGCATAAGCTTACTGTGTCTAAAGTCACACATCATTGCTCTTCTGATACCTGACCCAAATCATATTTTGAGGACAAAATACAGTCGCTCAAGAAGTCCCTGGGTCTAGCTTCCCCAGGCAGCTCTGCATACGTCCTGCCTCCCAGGGAGCCCCAGTGTCCCAAATGTGAGATTCATCAGAAAGAACAACCTTTCTGTACTACTGTCTTGATGGCAAACACCTGCACTTCAGCCAAGTACTACTTCAGAGCCTGCCTCACCTTTAAAGCTTGATGATCTCCATTTGAGAGGTCTTTTCCATATTCTCACAGTTCCATATTCTGTATTTATATCTCTGTAGCTTTAAAAGTATACATTAGTTTGCTGTTATTGTAGTTAGACATTGTTTGTACTGAATAAAAAAGTCTTGTGCCCATGACTCACTGATGTACATCTGGATTAAGAATGAGACTGTTTTATGCAGCAGAGTCAGTTCCAGCATTCTCAAGGAAGCGTGAAAAAGCATGACAGGAGTTAGCCAAGCAGTAATAAGACTCACCTGAACATATACATTTTTTAATTGCTAAATGAGACATGTTCCATAACAGTTAATATTTTTTGAAGGAGATAATTCATTCAATTCATAGTAGATTTAATTGTGCTCTGATTGCTCACACCTGGCAATTTTGTTTTGCTACTTTTTTTTTTTGCTTAAACCACATTCAAAGCATAGAAAGGGCCTTGTGCCAGGTATAGTATATGTTTCAAGCTCAGAAATAAACAGAATGGGATTTACAGAACCAGCTCTAGACATAGACAAAGCGTGCAGTTGCAGGGGCATCTGCCTGCTCAGCCTCTGCCAGAAACCTGCCACTGCTATTGCCAAGGGAAAGGCTTCTGTAAGTAGGCTGAAAACTATTATTCACCTCCCTTTGCAGAAACAGCAGTTGTGGCCCCTTGCCCTGGCACCATGCCTGCTTCTCCATCCCAGCAATGCCCTCTCTCCTGGCAACACTCATCCGTGGGGAGGTGCAAATCTGCATTGCCTTTATTTCTGAGCCTGATCTGGCTGAATAATCCAGATTCAACCTTCTAATCAACATTTTTGTGGCTTCAAGTGGTATTTAGGGTAACAAAATAATTTTCAAGCCTTCCCTTTAGTGAATCTGAAATTTAACCCCAGACAAATTCAAGAATATCGGGTTGCTTTCAACACATCTCAAACTCTGCCGTCCTTCAAATATTCTCCTTTCTTGCCTTTTTCTTGATTTCTCAAAAGACCTTCTACCCTAGTGACACCCTGTAGGGAAACAGTTGATCTCAGCATGAACTGATGATTGAGCACAGGGTGGAGGGGTGTGGCTGGCCTGGGGAATACTGGCAGATCACTTGTGCCTGTGACTGGAAGGGGTGGACCAGGGGCGGGGCTGCCCCAGGCGTAGGAAGGGCCAGGCAGGCAGAGTAGGGAGTAGCTTAGGAGAGAGAAGATTGGGAGGCAGTCTGGGAGAGAGAAAATCAGAGGGCAGTTGGAGGAGCAACAGCACATGGAAGGAGCAGAGACCCTAGCTCTAGATGAAACAAATGGCACAGTTGGAAGGGTTTTGAGACTTCTTCTGTTACACACGCCTAGAATCTTCCTCTCATTTTGTCTTTGCTGTATGACCTGAAGTCCCATACTGAGATAAGGACTCATTGCACTGTGTGCTGCTTCACACAAATCTTCAGAGACTGTCCTTCCCTCAATGAACTAATACATGTAATCAATAGGAACGAGAACGGGTAGGAGATCCATTTGAGTGCCAGAAGTGATTTTCTCTACAACAGGAGCCATATTGTTTGTTTGACATACCCGAGAGCCCAATGTAACAGTGCATGGCATAGATAAGTGTCTTTAAATTGAATGCAGTATACCGTAAGACAACAGAAAAGCTGTCTTTTGTAATGGAAGACACATAAAACTAGAAAGAATCAATTGCAAATAGCCCCACAGAGTGTAAGATGGACTGGGATAACCTTTATGGATGTACAGGGGACAATCTCCATGCCAACTAACCCAGACAATTCCACTGAATTACTTCATCAGAGGTACAGTCAGAGGTGAACAATTTCTTCCCAAGAACAGAGTTTAGCAAAAAGAATCTAAATCTATGGTAGCATACAGGAGAGGAGGAGTTGACTGTGTTTCTGAACAGTCAGAAAAAGAAAAACAATCTCTGAAGTAAAATCTAGTCTCTCTCTCTT
>WBMW01006403.1:21166-35677 GCA_013396635.1 Penelope pileata | reverse complement strand
ATGTCTTTTTTTTTTTTTTTTTTTAATTCATCTAACCTCCAAAGTATAGTACAAAAATAGCTCAGATGATACTCTTGGGCTGTTGTTTACATGCATATTTACCAATTCTCCAGTGAGCAGATTTCTGAAGTAGATCACTCAGTGTTTAATTTTCTCAGCATAAGGGACATTGAAATCTAACCACAGTGAAAGCACCCATTCTCTCTAGGGGTAAAATATAAGGGTTATATGTACCAAGCAGAAGCAAAATCTGAAGAGATGTAAAATACTCATTGTTTCTATCAATTTTAAGCCGCCTGGAAGCATCTCCTGGGAATGTTTCTCTGGATATTATCTTTGTAATCATAGTATTCTCAATTCAAAATGCAACTGCTCTGTTTTAGTGTATTTGTATTGTATACATGTGGAAGTGTTGGACTGATAAATGGATTGCTAGCTGAGATCAAATGATGAATTAATTAGATGCATCATTTTCTGAAAGGTAGGATGGCACTCACCTTCTCAATGATGTTTCTTCCCTTTCTGAATCCTGTTGTTGAAAGTACTGAGATGAAGCTTGGTTCTGATCTCCCACAAGTATCAATTTACTGAAGGGAACAAGATCTAGAAGTGCTGAGAGCCATTATTAGAACAAATCTGTTGACAATAGCCATTTTGTGAAAAGAACAATTTAAGGAAAAAAAGGGCATTTAGGAACACGGACATTTTGGAACAGTTATCTGCAGTTACAGGCGACTGTGTACTCCATCTTTTAAGTGGTTTTCTGTCAGCTACTCTTGTTGGAAGGCTGTTCCAGAATCAAGTTGTTCCATCATTAGAAGTTTTCTACTTTCCAAAACTAAATATAATAATGGCTAGTTCAGCTCGCTTGTTCTTAAGCCAACATTTTTCTAAAGAGGAAATAATTATTTTCTCTCTGTTATCTTTAGAAAGGCAGCCACATGCTCTCTCAGTCTTCCTTTTCTTAGACTGATCTAGACCAACTTCAGTTTTGGGTTTGTTTTCTAAGATACTTCTAAAGTCTCCTAAAATGCTTTGTCCTGTGTCTCTTCCAGACTGAACTGAAAACAGGTGAGTGTGATAGTATTCCCAGAGAGACATTACTGCCCTCTACCCAACATGCCAGCACTCCACTCTTTTGCTGAAACACCTCTCCCAGTAGTTTACTGAAGCTGCTCAGAAAACAGATCTTTAGCCTGTGTACTCAAAGGGCAAATTAAAGTTATTGATCTGTCAGAAATAATTTAGGATATCCAAGGTAAAATGATTATAGTATTTCAGTCTTAAACGTTAGCTTTATTCTACTTACCATGTAAAGCAAATGTCATTTTAAAATGATGTCTCATAGTGATTAGTTCTTTCAGTTTCTCTGGAGGCACCAGTCATGGACTGCTCGATCTGTGCAAGCACACAACAAAGTCTTTACCCAAAAGAGCTGCTATTCTCAGTAAAGTTAATCCTGCTCCTTATTCAGTATGATTTTATCCAAACATTCATATGCCTACTTAAAAACATTATGGCTTTTGGAAAGGTATGAAATACAAGTACAAGCGCAGCTGATGTGTGCGGTAAATACTTTCATATATTTAGAAAAGACCTCTTGTGCAGTCCATTTCTGGAGCACAGAATGAGTCAGTGATTATCCAAAACTCCGAAACTTAGAGGCTCCAAATAAGACTGGAAAAACAGGAAAGGGGGAGAATTCTGCTGATAATAAAGGACTTATAAGGTAGTTTTTAATGTACTACGAATTTATGCAGCTGATGTTCTGAGCATCTGTATTCTTTACATATTAGGAAACCTAACCATCTTCTGAAAATTTTTCTTATTACAACTTATAAAAATTCCATTCTAGAGAAAGAAGTCATCTTGTCCAGATACCTAACTACCAGCTACCCCAAAACCTTTTCCAGGTTGAAACAAAGCTTTGTTAAACCGGAGCAATGTAAATTTTTGTCTGATGTCAAACCACAAAAAGGGGTTAGACCTGGAGCTGCTGCTGGTATGCTGGAGGAAAACTTTTGTAATAGGAATAAAGTAGAAGAAAATGATTAATGATGACCTAATCATATTAACAACACTTATTCATCTAGTCAAAGAAAAGAGCCAAGGGTAAAGGCCCCTACATCAGTCTGATACTTGTTTTTGTACACATGGAAAAACATTCTTCGTGAAAACTGGGTTCTGCCATCACACAAAAACTCACCCTGAAAATAAATGCTTCAGTGAAGTTGTTAGCTGTTATCACTGACAGCACTGGAAAGCCATTACTACAACTGAAACTTCATAGAACGTATAAAACATGTAAGCAAGTATAGTTCTGATGGGAAATATCTACAGAAAACGGGTATATTTTGGCAGCTATACAATAAATTTGTGGTTAGTGCTTCCCTCGGGAAATAACAGAATGCATTTAAGCAGCGTACAAACTACCAACTGTCATTGAATTGCACTGCAATGATCTATAACCTTGAAACTGGGGCTGCTTTTATTCTATAGAAATAGTACGTAAGCTGCAAGACAGTCAAGCTATCTAATGCTTTTCACAGTATGTAGATGATCAGCTTCCCAAGTAGGAAATTCAAAATGAAATATTGTTAACAATTTATGATTATTTCCATGCAGATACTGAATGGCTAATTCCTATCATATTTTTCTGTGGTTGCAGGAGGCAATGTTTCTGCACCTGTTTCTCGTCCCCCAAATCTAATCATCAGTAAAATTGTACTCAGCCAGCTGTTTAATTTCAGTTCTGTTAGTATATTTCATACATTTAAAGACTGACAAAATATGAAGTCATATAACTGCAATAAAATGCAATATTGATGCCAGGAGAAGTTATTGCCAACTTTAGAAAGGTTAACATAATCTTGAATTTTGTTGTAATGCCTAACCAGATTGAAGAAAATGGTGGATATTCATATGCAAACTGGACTAACAGTTAATAAAGTTAGCAAAAGTTTGGAAAAATATGGGCTGTTTCCAGGAATGCTTTTGAGAGCTTAAACTAGTTTCTAATTACTAGGAATTTATGTAAAACTGATTATCTCATGTCTTCTCTTGTGGCGTTATTCATAGAGGGTATGACGTGCTCACATTTTGAGAACACAAAGCTCATTAATTAATTTAGTCATAAATCTTTACATCCTGATGGAACACCTGTGTTGAACCAATTGCCTGGTGTTTGAACAGCATGTAATTTGTGTTTTGGCTACACTTGTATTTGAAGGCATCAACAAACAAAACCAAAAGTGCAGGTAGCTCCGAACATACCACAACTGTTCTGTCAATGTGCCTAATACAGAGATAATTATTCATTCAGATTTTTATAGTCTGAGCATGAACATTTAACTGAAAAGGCTTTATATACTACTTAACAACATGTATTTTCTAAAGATAGTGGGTTTAAAGTACATACATATACATACAGGGATACACATGTATGCATATACGTACACAACTCACAAAAGAATGCCCACATAGTTTGGTAAATATACATAGATAAGTAGCTAGGTATGTTAGATGTGAAAACATGGTATCATCATTGATACCAAATTTTCATTGATATAAAACTTTCTAAAATTTCTGCAAAATTTAACTGTATTAACTGGAATGTTCTATGCCATATTTTTGTATTAAAATGGCTTAGACATTTCCAAAAATATGACTGTTGAAAAAAAAGTTTTATTCAGTCATTGCAAAAAATAGCCTATGATTTTCTTCATTAAAAATTCTTCATATCTTCTTGATTTGGAGCAAGGACCTATAAAATCTCAAGAAAGCCTTCCAGGTGCCAGGAATAACGGCTTTACAAACACTCAGAATTACAAATTTTATAAGTATCTGGGAAAAAAATGCATTGTTAACAGAGACATCTAAGTTTGGTAACTAAATTTCATGTAGGCCAAACTCAGCTAAGCATGGCCCAGCCATGAAGCCCCAAGACTGAGGAAGATTTCCTCCCTGACTCTTCCTGGCAGCTGAACCTTGCTGAAATTTCTGGCTTCCCAAGAACAGATACAGAGATGGGCTTTCAACTCCACCACTGCAGTGGTTGATGCAGAGGCACCAAGAGGAGCTGGTGGCCATATCAGAAATGCATTGAGCAAGGACTGTAGTAACTGAGAAGGGGAGACAAAGGTGGGCAAAAGTTGGAGATGAAGAGAAGTCATGGANAAAAAAAAAAAAAAGACAAGTAGTGGGATGAGGAAAAGGTCATTTTTGTGCCAGATCATAAACTCATCTAGGGGAATACATGACTCCATAAGACTTTGTTTTTCAATTAGAAAATTGCGTGTAAAATATTTATGAAGATATATTGTTCCAGTCCCTGCAGCAGTTTTGCATTATTTAATGCTGTGGTCATAGATAGTTCTGGGTAACTCCAGGAATAGAACTGCCACCCCCTCACAGAAAATGGATTGTTTGACATTTTTATCAGCTCCAGCCTTTGTTCCATGGAGATGACAGCCAGTTACCTACTTTGGCATGACTGGTAGGAAAGTAGGTAGCAAGCACAGCTGACAGCATCTCACAAGTCTGTGATGCTAAATCAGCACCACCGCCACGTGCTCCTTCAATGAGGACGGGATGTGGAGGTAGAGTCGTGACAGTATGTTCCAAGGTGTCCCTGCGATTCTTCCAGCTTGCTCTGTCAACGTTTCATCCAGGGTTATTAGTGTTTATAAAAGCATGGCCTTAAAATAACTGCGTGCTGTTAATAGAAGCAAAAATAGCAGTTCTTCTGGTTAGTTTCTTTCATACTGGGGCAAAATGGGCTAAATTGGGTGAGCACAGGAATCATAACAGCACAACCCAGTTTAAGGGTGGCTTTCAAATCCCTTTCAGGTCACTGTCTTAAAGAACACTGAGGTTAAACTAAAATCAGACCAGGACATATTCTTTCCTGTCTACAGAAAATCCTTTTCACTTTCATGGCGGAACGTTTGGAGTCAGTTTTGCTTAGAGAATGCTAAAATCTATTCAGTAAGTTCTCCATGCACAAGTGGAGAAAGAAACAACTACGAAATTCTCCAAAATTCTTTCAAAAAATGCAGCATTTCCAGTAAATCATTCGGAGTTTCATTGACGTTTGTAAATGAATCATGCATATTCATGTATAAAAAGAGCAGTATTTCTGAAGGTTAGCATGTGAGATAATGATCTTTATACACATTAGATGCTACAAGTTTTACTCACCTGTGAAATATGGAGGCAGAAGCATAAGGTTCATTTTGTTTACTTATAATGCTATTTTTAAAATAGACAAAGTACTCTCAATGAGTCTGCTATAGACACAGTGTATCAATTGTCTTCTGACACCAAAACTGATGAATTGCTAGTTGTTCCTCTCTGGGCAGTGAAATAAAGTGTTGATCATATTTCACTGAGAAATCCACATTTTTTTTCCAAATTGGCTGTTTGTCTGTGCGTATCCTCTGTGATTACTGTCAGATGAGCCATAGACAATATCTGAAGTAACATACTACATGTTCTAGGACAAGGCAAGGAAACACAGGCTTCTACAACAGCGTGTCCAAATTCAAACCTCATTTGTCACAGGAGTCTCTCTTAATCACATCAGTGAGGGATAAAGGGAGCTCTGTAGAAAGAAAAGGAAAATGAGTCACTTTATCATGCTATAGTGCAATAACAAGTTATTTTAATATTTTGTAATCTGAAACACTTTATCATCAGTTTCCTTTTATACTGTGACGCTGAAATGTATACAAAATAAATAAGTTTTTTATTTTTCAATAGTTACAAGATTCTTAAAACCGTTGTTTGAGAAAGGAAACAACACAGTGACAGAACTGGGAATATTTTCTTTTATTTTTCCTTTACAATTCAGTTTCTCTAGACAAATATATATGTATGCATATTTTGCTGATTTCTAATTTGCTAATGGCAATGCAATATCCCATGTATATTGAAAAAACTGAGAAATCAAGCTTTGTATTTGTATATCTAGCAAATAAATAAATCTTGCAGTCACTAATTATTTCTAAACCTTGCACATGGAAATGTGATTACACTCGCTACAACTGACACTGATTATCTGAGACTGGATGTTATTTAGTTGCTTTGAGGAGCTTCTGTAAGACCCACCACATTTCAAGCAGAGAGCTTTTCTGAAATGCATTGGTTCATTTATGGAGCAACCACACAGGACTCACTACTGAAAAATGTTAAGAAAACATTGAGAAAACAGCTAAAGTGGAATTTACACCCCTCCCCTCTCTATCAAATCAGCTCACAATCTCATAGACTTAAAATATTCTGTCAGGATTACCTATACCAAAACTATTTGCTGTGAATCAGTAAAAGGTATGGGACAGGTTAGCTTAACACTATGTGGAAGAGAGCCGGTAATGGATGTGAAGACAATAGAAAATTCTCCCTGCTTAGATAACGTTTTTGCTTCAACAACATCACTTTAATTAATTTTGTGAGCTTGAAAAGCCAGGCAAAATCATTTCAAAATTTGCAAGTTTTGTTATTTTATTAGCAAACTATCATGGAGAATTTCTCAATGAAATGGGGAGAAATATACAAAGTGCAATGGTATGAAAAATCTCCATTGATTCTAGAAAAACCTATGGCTGAATTATCTGTTTTTGTTGAAAATTAAGATTTCAAAGACCTGATTTTTAGGAGCAGTTTACAATTCTGCACCTAGAAATATGCAGATACAAAATGGACGGACAGAAAAACCATTTTTAAATCTGCATTTTTACAGCAGGCAGTCTTCCTTTTACCCACAATTGAGAACGAAAATATATGGTGAAATACAACAGCACTGTTATGTATTAAATAGGTACACAACCATCAGTTATGAGATTAACACTTTGCCTGAGAACATCAGAAAAGCTGTGAGAGATGCGTAATGCAAAGTAATACTGACAACTCACTGAAGAATCAATGATGCTGATATATTGCAGATTTCAGAGACTTGTTCTCAGCTCCACTTTGAATTTAAAGCTAATATTGCTATAAATTCATGTGATGACAACATGGTAAGCTTCAAGCCATCTAGTATTTCCCTGTATTCCTTGGGTGTCTTCACATACTTAATCCAAGTCTGACATGGAAGAAGTTAAAAGATACTCCAAATGGTCCTTCATTTCTCAATGAACAACTGACCAGTACAACTAGAGTGACATGCTGAAATACACATAGTTCTTTTCCTTTGAGTACCCTAAAAAATTTCATCTTGCTGCCAGGAGTGCTTGAAGTGAAGCCATTCCCAGGTGGACTGACAGAAGTGGCAATAGACTAAGCAGAGTTTCTCTTCTACTCTCTGTTGCACAGCTGTTGGTCCTGAGTTGTGTCCCTGTGTGTAAAGACACGTTCACAGGAACATCCAAAAGGTTACTGTTTTGCAATATCCACTGGTAATTGATGGTGAATACTAGAAGGTAGGATTTTCTGCGTGCACAATGATCACTCACCACAGGGCAAATTAATGCAAAAAATTCTGGGTCATAAATATGTACATGCTTGAGTTAGAACTTTACCTTTTATTTTGTTTATCCTTCAAGGCATTTAATGTGCATTTCTAATATTGCAAAGGAATAAAACAATACTGTATGGTGTATTCTGTGTGACCTAATACTGTAGTTCTTACTCAGATTTTACTCAGGAAAAACTGCCTTTGACTTGAGTGAGAATTTGCATGGGAGAGGACTGAACAGAGCATTTTGAATCTTACCAGCATTGCTTGATGTTAATGTTGAGCAACAGCTACCATTGCTAGTTTGCTTGCCTTGTTGGCCTTTTCTTGGTCTCCAGATCTGCTTTTGCTGTGTGTTATTCATGGCTTATATTGCTTGTTCAGATTGCTTCCTTTTGTGCTTTTCATTTCTAGCAAATATTTTGCAGCTATTGTTCTGCTGCTGGTAGATGTGCATGGAACCTGGTATGTGGAACTTGAACCTCAGCCCAGATTTAATTAAAACTATTAAACATTCTCACTGTGGTGCTCAGAAGGAATTTTGGTGACCCTCTGTCTATGAAGCATAAATTTTCCTAATCTGATATTTTTACAATGCAAAAATGCAAGGGATTTATTCAGAAATCTTGAGTAAATGCTTCTCCAGTAAAGAAGGTGGAGGAGCACCCATTTACAGCCATGATAAAGTCAATCCTAAATGCTTATTCTGACCTACAGACAATGTACAAAAACTCAGTGAAAGTGTACACTGGAACACCATCTTGTTTTGTAGATCTAATATTGCTTTAAAGTAAGATATTCTGGATAATAATACCAAATTATTCCATAGGCTACTGATACGCAGCAAATCTAGCTAGGTTATCACTCGTATGTCTTATGAGCCATACCTAGCCTTGGTTTATCCTCTATTCATGCTGCAGGGTACGAAATTCCTGGGTGCCAACCTGCCTATGGCAACCTAGAATTCTCCAGGGCAGGCTCGCAAAATCTTCACCTACTCTCTGGGACAGGTAACGAATAAGTCATGTTTTGTGAAGTTTTGCTTTCTAACTTTCTGATGTCCATAAAAATGTTTCATTTCTTCATGTCAGTCTCCAGTCTCTCATTGTTCAGTTGTGCTGCATTTTCTGAACTAGGGGAATGAGAACTGTTTATTATAGTAGTCTAGATGCTTGCCTCAGCCAAGCCTGTAATAATTATTATTAGCATGTATAAAAACTGAAGGTTTAAGATCCACAGTTAATAGTTTTTCTGATGAAGTTCTTATAATAAAGGAGCATTGTATTCCACTGTTGATGCCACAGTAATTTGAGCAGTTCACCCTCCTTTCTTGTTTGCCTGTGTTTAAATATTATCTTTCCTTCGTTAGGCTTTCATTAATCTTCAGCCTTCTGAAATAAGTTTTTTTTTCAATGTTATAGATATACAGAATGTGAAAAGATGGAGTTATGACTGATTCTAGTTTATATTCCAATGTAGCACATAGTATAAGTTTAAATAATGACTAATTAATCCATATTTTACTTAGATTTTCTTCTACTTTTCTCCTGAATTTACACTTTGTTCTTTGTTTCTTCACTTTATTACAAGTGGCAGGTATGTAAAAGAAATGTCATTCACTAATCCTATAGTTTTCAATGAAATCTGAATTATTGAAATATACTTTGAAGTAAGAAATTAATTAGATAAAAAGGACAGGATGAGCTTTAGACTACCTTCTACCATTCTATTGATTTTCTTTGATTAATGTTTGTTACTCTTCATATTGAGAGTGTTGCTAGTGTAGGAAAGATAAGATTCTTTCAGAAATTTTTGGCACTACATACACTCTGTGAAGTAAAAAATCAACAATCCTGGAAAAGTATTTTGAATTCCCGTTTTTCATTCCCCTGGGGCTCTGCACATGTCCTCTATTCTTACCTGGATTTAAATGAGTCTGTTGTAAAAATAGCTTTGTTCTGCTGCTTGTCCTTGTTAAAACCAGGAGACGACAAGTAAGCAAAATAGAATCAGGACAGATATAGATATACAGACACTGAAAGACAATTTTCATTTATTTCTCCACTTTTTAAAAAGCTCAAAAGGATCTAAATTTTCCTGGAGAGATTTTATGATTTCCTGAATCTTTGCTTGTTTCTTCCATTTTTATTAATCCAAATCTTAATCATGCTGTTTTGATATACCTAGACTTAAAAAAAGTCTGGAAACTTACTATCCAATTGTATTGAAAACACCAGTTTGTTGGAGAAACCAAAATATTTTTTTTTCCTTGTGAAAATGGAACATAGTGAGTATGACAACTGTCAGCACTTACAAAATGAGGATAGATTGTGTTTTATGCAGCCTGATGCACTCTAACCTTCAAAAAATAAGTAGGAAGCAACAATAATTTCAATCAGAATGCTAAAGTAGTTCAGGCATAAGGCAAAAACTTCTGGCTGTGTTTAGATAATCCCCACCTTTGGGTACAGAAAGAATGTATAGCATCTGTTTTAGAAAGGTCTGTAGAAGAAGACAAAGCTGCTTTGTCACTGTGTGGTTCTTTGGAATTCTACATCTGCAGGGTAGGTGGAAGGTCCTGGGTCACCCCTGAAGAAGCACACTGTGTGCTTTTCATGTGCATAGTGCAAGCATCTGTTCAGACGAATGTCTTCTGCCTCATTTGGTCCCTCCACACTTGCAGAGAGCTCCTTCATCTACTGGCTCACTACAAAAGCTACAGGAGAGCTCATGCCAAGAACAGAACTGCAGGACTATTCAGAGGAATGAAGTCTTATTCCCTCTCCTTTGCCATACACCCTCAAAAAAAGAACACACAACAGAGTCTAACACTGACAAATCAGTTCAGCTGAGGAAGCAGGACAAAATATACATGACTGAACTAAGAAATCATGGCATTATGTTAGGAGGAAGTTTGTGTGAAATGACGGCACAATATACTGAGCAGTGGTGAACTTTCTAGAGGTTAACTCATTTATACTCTTGCAGAATAGAATACTTCTCAGTTAGCAAGTCCTAAAATAGTGGGCTGTGATGTATAAAACAAGGTAGGGCTCAAAGTAATCAGCCAAAGATGACAGATGGCAATTTTTTTCCTCCTTTCTTTCTCTCTTCTTTTGCTGTATTATCAAGTTGATCAAAAAACTGAGGATCATTTATTATTGTAAGAAAACTAAAAATATCTTGAGGTATTCAGGCAAAATAGGTGCATTCAGATAACAGCCAGTACTTCTCATTTTTCCCATTTAAAACCTTATACATGAGTCTGTGTGTAGTAATAGTTGCCCTCAAAATATGAATTACATGTGTGCTGCTGAGAATTTGGATGCAACCAAGTTAAGGTCCATTATTTAATCACTTTCATTGTTTGTGTTAGCCAACCAGAGATCTATTCTACTGCCAGGAAAAACCTTCCAGAAAATCCCTAGAGCTCACCCCTGTGGTTTGTCACTGTACTATTGTCATACAGCTATGTGTGATAGGGGAACTAAATGATACAAAGCAGAGACTGCAGCAGAGCTGCACCAATGGTTACTGAAAGTAACTGACAGGTCAGCCCTACGTCTCACTCTAAGCTCTAACAGCAGTATCTCCTATACTGCTTAGTAACAATATCCAGCACAAAACAGCATTTTTATTTTTTTTTAAGAAAGATACCTCTGAATTTGAATTAAAGATACAATGTGAGCCCTATGTATGAATTCTTCACAAAACAGGATCAGAATGCAACTGTGACCAAATATAATTTAAATGATAATTCACTGAGTTACTCAGAGTAGATAATATACCATACTTATAAACGTAAAACAAAAATAAACAAACAAAACAGTGGCATATGTGGTTTCTCCTCCCCACAGTCCCAGTAGTCATTGTGTCTGACTGGTCCTGGAGCCAAAGTACTTTTTCAAGTGCTTAGCATAAACTTTCTCATGTGAAGTGCTAAGCCAGTCCGCTAAAATGAGTCCCTTGAGGCAGACACAGATGAATCTCAAATCAGAAGAAAAAGACTGTGAATGGGAGGAAAAAGCCAAGGTGAGAACAGGGATGATAACCTCTGGCCATCAGCTTATGTCTGGATGCTTAACGCAAAATGAGGTAGGTTGACATTCTTTCCCTACTACTAAAGAACATTTCTACAGCACTAACCTGCTCCCATTCCAACTTCAGTCTTTTAGAAGAATAAATGCAAATTTCAGCTTGCTTCTGGGCAGTATTTTTCACTCAATCTCATTACACATCCTATTACAAACACACAGCACAGTTCAGGAGGAACCATGTTCCTGTTCCAGCAGTTTGATTCAGATGAATCAAATGTAAACAGACAAAAGCAGAATTGAGAGCGGTTTATTAACACAAAACATAACCTTTTATAAGCTTGTGAGCTTATGTGGCGCACTGCTTTCAGTAATTTCCAGAGGGAGCGCTTATCCTTAACCATAAACCAAAGCAATCTAGAAGCTGGCCATTCAGCTGTAAGGAGAGATGCTGCAACTGGAGACAGCTTCCTTGGTCACATGGAGAGCTTTCTTTCAAGTTTTCCTTTAGTTTTGCTACCTCAATTTCTCAATACCTTACTTTTTTTTTTTTCTCTCCTTTCTCATCACTGCTCAGTAGTCTGGATTCCCTAGTGAGATGCAGTGCAGACTGCTAGGACTCTGCCGAAGATTAAAAACAGGCAGCATCTGTTCGACAGCTTCAAATCGATTTCTGTGTGAGGCAGTCCCCCAAAAACCTTTGTTACAGAAAAAAGTATTTGTTGGAGTCATCTCTTTCTCCCGCTTTTCTTACTCTTTCATATCTTGCAAATCTACATAACTCATCATTTCTTCTAACCAGACATTTTATGCAAACCTATTGGGCTCTGGAAAAAAATAGACAATAGCAGCACTTAACAAAATGAACCTTTTTCCATAGTCACAGCAAGAGCAGCGTCTGGGCAGTGTGAAGACCCCCCCTCATCCCTGGGAATGGCCAGATTGGCAATGTCTCTGCTCTTTTGGGTAAATGTTGTCTGAAGTTTGCCATGCCAGAATGTAACTCCTGTCTCTCCCATCTTCACCTGCTGACTTCACTTCAGATGTGGCGTAGCACGTGAGGCAGTGTTTGGAGAATTACAAACAAAATGTTTTGAGGGCTGAAATCAGTCAGTCCTCATAGGCTCTAGGAAGTGCCTAATAGAGGCACTATGAGGCAGCCTGGACAAAAATCACAACCATTTGTGTTACATCCACTCTGCATTAGTCACCTTTGAATTTGAGCTCTTTTCATTGCGCACTGCATTCATTTCTTACAGTCAGCCAGTCTGACAACACTGGCATTTACACTAGTAGTTGTCTCATAATCAAAAGTGGTCATCTTGTTGATAGGAAATGGAAACGTATTTCAAAGATTCCAGATCAAAATCAAGTAAACATTAAAACAGTATTAAAACAGTCCTCTGAGAGGTAGCTCAGATCCTCAGTCTCCTTGCATTGAAGCACAGTGCTGCACAATTGCAATCTTAAATTCACATTCTTTCCCCATCATTCCCCAGTGCTCTTCACAATAACATGCTCCCTGGATGCAGGTCTGGGTTCTCGCTGTTCATTTTCATTTGCCCTTTTGAGTTTTCGTCATGCTGGGGAATCACAATTGCCTGCTGAAGAAACTTCATTTAAAATAATAAGAACACCTTTAGTATCTATTTATGAAAGCTGTAATTTAATCGTGGTGTTTCTATTCAATCCATTCAGAGCCTTAGGTTATGGATAGTAACTTTAAATAGAGGACTATTTGTATGTCTGTATTATAAGCATATATCAAAAATCTTACCACGTTCCACTGACAATAATGACATTCACTTAAGACAACTCAGTGTTGACAGCTGGTCCTCTAAGGGTTTTCTGCATATCAACATGTAACTGAATTTTCATAACTTAATCACTACATATTACAGTTAATATTGAATGCTCTTGTTGGATACATCTGTCTGCAGGCTTCATATAATTGATATAAAGTCATCTCTTCTATAATGAGACTATGAGGTCAATATAACCAAAATGTGATTCAGTTTTACTTTTAAGAAGGTGCCTCTTTTCTACCTCTTACTTAAATGCCTTGCACAGTTTAAACACATTTGCTATATAATATCTCTTGCTTGGTCTGAGTTTTTAATTGTGTGAATTAATCAACAGGCAGGTACTCACAACCTAAGTAAAAAAAAAAATCTAATCTAATCTAATTCCAAAATCTAGCAATACTGTATCAGCTCTCCAGGTACTGTAAATGGACACTCACGCTAAGCATCTGTCCCACAGCACTTAGAACTTCCACTGCTAAACATCTCTTTTTATTTCCCCACCTTCCTTCCAAAGTACTTTCTTTAAATTTCTGTTAAACCATCCCTCTTCTTTGTTTGTTAGTCTCCCTGAAAACTAAGAAAAGGGCTCTGCTATTTGTTTTGTTTGTCCATCGGTCTTCTGGAAAATATCTGAGCTTCACATATGGATCACCCACACATTTGTTCTGAAACATGTACAGGCCTTCCCTCTCACAGTCCAAACATCTTCTGATTATTTATTTCAAAAATGAGTACTGGAAGGAAAATTGGAGTTGCTTAATACTTGCAAAAAAAGCTTCAAGAGCTATCTGTGTATGTGTATATGCATATCACAGAATCACAGAATTGTAGGGGTTGGAAGGGACCTCGAGAGATCATCGAGTCCAACTCCCCTGCCAGAGCAGGTTCCCTACAGCAGGTTGCACAGGTAGGCGTCCAGGTGGGTCTTGAATATCTCCAGGGAAGGAGACTCCACAACCTCCCTGGGCAGCCTGTTCCAGTGCTCCGTCACCCGCACTGTGAAGAAGTTCTTCCGCATGTTGGTGCGGAACTTCCTGTGCTCCCGTTTAAGGCCATTGCCCCTTGTCCTGTCCCCACAGACCATTGAAAAGAGATTCCCCACCTCCATTTGCCTCCTGCACCTAAGATATTTATAAACATTGATCACGTCCCCTCTCAGCCTTCTTTTCTCCAGGCTGAACAGACCCAGCTTACTGAGCCTCTCCTCATAAGGGAGATG
>WBMW01006403.1:0-21156 GCA_013396635.1 Penelope pileata | reverse complement strand
CACAGCCTTCTGGCATGTCAGCCACTCCTCCCAGTTTTGTATCATCAGCAAACTTACTGAGGGTGGACACTATCCCCTCATCAAGGTCGTTGATGAAGATATTGAACAAGACCGGAAGACATATGAAGACAAGACCTACATGCAGTGTGATACACTAATTGTTCATACTCTGAAGTTTCAAATATTTAACAAACTACTTTGGAGAAATTTGGTGGGCATGGTGTAATGGAAAATAAAAACAAACAACACCACAACACTTGACAGGCATCAGCGTAAATCTGCAAAAAATAGGTGAGCTGAACAAAGTATGTATACGTCTGGAAAACACCTATTATAGAACCTGAATACACACTTGCTGAGGTATTTGTTAGGGTCCAAGTGAAGCTGCTGAATAAAGAGCACTAGAGAAGTGAAACTTGTGGACTGAGCTCTAGGTCCAAGCAGTAGCAACATAATCTGTATCCCCAATAAAACAAATTTCAAGTCCGTATCTGGATTCTCAGTATGACAAGACATCTGGATCTTAGACTTTGTGATCTGATTTCATCCCTAAAATCAGATGGAGCAAACAGCAGGTTAGCACAAAAAAAAAAAAAAAACAGCAGACAAGGAAGATAGCTTTGTCATTACTCTTTTGAAACTGTGACCCTGAGCATGTAACACATAATCAAAAGTTGATTAACATAGAAATCCAATTTCTGCTTCATTAAATATCTTTCATTCATCTAGAAAACACTTGTTAAACGTTTGGACTTCACTTCCCAACTACAAATGTAAAAAACATTACTGGGGACACAGATTCAATGGCACAACTATCATCTCAGAGCTATTCCTCCTAGGCCAAGCTTTCAGCACCTCTTGCAGTGCGCCCAGTCTGGGCAGCACACAGATCCAGCATGAACCAGGACCCGCAGCAGAGCTGTGTCGGAAGGAAGGCTCCTCACCAATCCAGACCACCAGACATGGATCAGCAGCAGCTGCTGGAGCATGGTAACTCCAAAATCAAGTTGCCTATGCATTCCAGCTCCACTCAGTAGGAACAGAGTGGCATGGAGGACCCAATGGCATCCCTGGTAGCTGTGGACATCCCCAGAGCTCTCTGCCCCCAGCTTGCTGCTCCATGGGTGTGAGTCCACTTACCAGGGAGAGGTCCCCCAGAGCCTCATCTCCTGCCCATCTAACTGCCCTCATCTCTCTACTGATAGGCTCGATTCAAAGATGGGAAATGAAAACGGGGATGTGGCTGTTTGCTCTCCTTCAGCCAAGCAGGTCATTCCTTTGCAAAGGTCCGCAGAATTCTCCTGATATTAGGAAAGCGTTTCCACAAGAGTGAGTGCACAGACCTGGGCTCAGGTTTTCTGCCTGCCCATCACATCACTGCTCTTGTATTTCTTAAGTGATGTAAGTCAGCACAGCACAGCTGGGCTCACAGGAGGTTCTTGACCGTTCCCAGCGTCCCATCTCTCCTGTTCTATAGATCCTTCACAGCAAGCACCTAAGCAGAACTGACCAATTCTATGTTCCCTAAATAAAATAAATTTTAAAAAAAAAAAGGAGAAAGAAAAAATAGATGCTTTTTGAAATTCTTTTCCAGAATATATTTTTAAAATTTCCATTCAGTTCCATCATTTCTGATCCTTCAGTTTTTTTTTAGAATGTGACATATCACAGACATTAAACAGATGTGATAAACACTTTTAAAGCATTTAGTGACTTTCTTCTCTCTTTTGTGGGCCTCCATGCAATCTGAGCAGATAGGAAAGGAAATACTATTACCTCATCTCATGCACAGAGTTCTGAGTCAGGAGGAGAGGGAGTTATCTGACAAGATGTGGTTATCTACGTCTGAGCTCCTTGACTAGATTCCCTTTGTAATTAATGGAAAGAAATGGGTACTTCCAGATTTGCGTCACCTTGTCTAAAAGTAGGCTTCTAAAATAGGTCAGATTAATCTCATCCTGATAGCGTCTGTACAGTACGACAAACTGACAATGGGAGCCACAGCTGACCACAGCATTGACATTTGGCTCTGGTCAGGCCCTTGTTGCCTAAACTCACTTGTCCAATATAACACCAGCCACATGTGGCAGGGTCACGTACAAAACTCAGATCCCCAGAACCCAAGGAGTAGGAATCCAGGGTCCTACCTACACATTCTTCCAAATCAGGATGAAATACATGAACTATCCATGAAATACAATGATTTTGACTTAGGAATTCACAACTTTCTTAAAATTTGTTCACTACCTAGAAATGAGAACCTTCAACTTGTTTTTTCAGTATGTTTGACATGGGCTGCTACCTTGTTCACATTTTGCGTTCTTTTACTACTAATTTCTATACTAACACTTTCAACGAAACTTTGTTTTAGTTACTCCTAGAGCTGTGCAGAGGAATGTAATCAGTTCATTCAGGGAGAATTTCAGCATTTAAAAGCATGGTTTTGCACCAGTTTGTAACACCATTGCAGAACCATCTGCAAAGCAAAGTCCTGAGATGGCAAGAAATGTGAAAGTGCTGCCAAAGTACATTGACTTTTCAGGTAAAAGCCTGGGGTTTCCAAGACACTCTGACAATGGGGCAGGCCCACAGATGTCAGCTCTCAGGGAGAAACAGTCCAGAGAGTACCATCTTTGTTGTCCATCCTTGGGTAAAAAGCTCAAGAAGTCCTCCGGCCTCCAGTCAGCTGATCAGCCCCAACTTTGCACATCAACACTCCTCTGTCGTCAGGTCCTGCCAGCTCATCCGCCTGGCAGATGGCATCAGACAGGTACAATGAAAATCTGTTTTCCACTACACCCTCCTTAGAATAGAACCGCCACCGCATGGCATCTTGGCTGTGACTAAAGTGCTCCAGTGAAATCAGTACAGCTTCTCTGGGCAGCGCTGCAGATGCATACCAACCAACTGCAAACCAAGATAGGCACGTGCTTTCACACAGAATCACAGAATCACAGAATTGCAGGGGTTGGAAGGGACCTCAAGAGATCATCGAGTCCAACCCCCCTGCCAGAGCAGGTTCCCTACAGCAGGTTGCACAGGTAGGCGTCCAGGCGGGTCTTGAATATCTCCAGGGAAGGAGACTCCACAACCATCCACATCCACATCCATCACCATTGGGCTGTGCAGAGGTGCCCCAATGCTCAACTTGAAGTAGAGGTTGGGGGGAAGCTTCTGGGAAAAAAATATCTGTTTTGACCACCCAGTAACTTTGTTGGGCAAAAAAAGGAAAGGAAGAGATGACGTCAGGGATACAAACACCTTTTTGCTTTCACTGTTGTGCAAACTGGAATGGTAAATTCTTAACACCAGGAAAGTGCATGTGGTGATACTTCAATTTGCCTGTACTGCCTTCTCATTTTTCTTATATAGAATAGATCCCTTTCTCTAAATGTAGTGTGAGTAGTGCTGCCTTCCAACTGATAAGGCTTCCCCTGAACTGCTGCTGAGGACCAGCTCCAGCAACCACATTAAACAGTGTAGATTGATGTCTCTCTGTAGAAGCACTACCCAAGGGAAGAAGTCTTCAAAGTCTCTGCCAGGCAACAATTCCAGAACTCAAATATGGGAATTATGGGCTATCTTATGATGTTCCTGGACACTGATTTCTTTGCCAATATGATTTTTAATCTGTTTTATAATTTTTTATGAGTATAAACAGAACAAATTGGTGAACAATTTTCTTTGAAAGTCTGAAGAGCCACTTTTAATAACCTTTGAAGTGGCCTCCCTTGAGAGGTTTTCTTTCACCAGTCTAAATATTTAATATTGTACTTACTGCTCTTGTTTTTAGATAAATACTTTAATAAAGTAAAATGGATAACGACTTGCAAACCACTGGTTGAAACAGTGGAGCAGAGCTTTAGAGATCGTTAGAATAGGGAATATTTCATACAAAAGGTCCTACTGTACAGGATTTTTGGACTTGTCCTGTAATTCCATATCCCCCAGCTGCCTGAGTTTCAGTAGGTCCATGGAATATAGGATCAGAGTTTCCTAAGGCATGGCACTACCAGATTTCCTTAGGCTATTATATGCAGATAAATTCTCTCCTTTCTCCTGGTTGCGTTTGTCCAATTGAACTATTTTCTTACTTTTTAACTGAGGACTATATACGCAAAAATATATTTAAAATGTATTTGCTGAATATATATGTATTCTTTATTATATCTATAACAAAAATAATAACAAAAAATATAGGCTGACTAGCCATAGAAAATAATTGCTAATTAAGATAGATTGATTTACCAGCATAAAAAAAATTAGGCAGTGAAATTTCTAATTAACTGATATGTGACAAAGAAAATCAGAACACAGCTAGTTAGTGGAGTTTGTTGTCTTGGAGGAACAGGAAAAAGCTAAGTGATTGACTTACTACTTCATATTTTGACTTTTTATTTTTTCCCTCTTTTCAAACATGCCTAAATTACCACTACAAAATTTACAGTTGCACAAAAAAAAATAAAGTATTGATTTTGAAAAGCCCAGTCTTCTAGAGCAAGAAAGTACGCAACACAGCACAAGGAAAGATGATTCAGGCACTGCATTCCTTGATAACCCTGGAAGCTAATTAAGTGGGAAGGGTGAAGACATGCAAAGAAAGTCTGTTTCATTACAACATTTCATTAAACAGTCCTGTCACTCCACATTACATTTTTACCCCTACAGTCTCCCTACCCCCAAAAGCCAAACTCTGCCAATGACCAAAACTCTCCAGCACAGCAGAAAGTTGTAAATGCCCCTGTCTTGCTTAATTTGCATTAACTGCACTTGCCGAACATAAAGCAGCACCCTGCACATCATTTTTATTCAAAACCATAGCCTGAGGAGCTACTGTTCACTTTTAGTACAAGTCTTATAGTGGTTAGATTTTTACAGAAGCAGAAGACTTGAGTTTAAATCTCTTTTCACTCTAGATAGTTTTCAGGAAATCCCAGAATGGCTGAGGTGGGAAGGGACCTCTGAGTTCATCTGGCCCAACCCCTTGGAATATCTCTAAGGAGGGAGATCCCACCACGATGTTTTGACACCTTAATTCAAACTTCATAGAAAATACAAGTTGCCAGGTTATAGGAAGAAAAACTAACCACTCTTCTTTTCTAAGATGAGCAGAAAAATAGCAAGAACAATGGGCCAATGGGTCAGAAACAAAGCAAGGGAAAAGCAGTATTATGTGGCAACCTCATGAATGAGGACATGCAGAAATGAACAGCATCGGTTCAGATTCTCATTTCCTAGACAATTTGGCCATTATAATCATCAAATGAAATATAAAAACTAAATGATTACAATTAACTGAAGCTACATTAAATGTCTGAATTAGGATACGTAATCTTGAGAGAATATAACTACAAATGGTAATCTAAGTATAGCTGTAACCACACAATACCTGTAATGGAAACAGAACACTGCTGGCAAAACATTAAATTGTCTCCTGGGTCTAGGTTGTATGGATTAAGTAAGCAGCAGTTGTAAACCTCTTGCATTAACTTACTGAAGATCCTATCGCAGCTGGTAGAGAAGGCAGTCCCACTGAATCCAGATCAGATAGATGTTTATTGAAGAATGGTATGTTGTTCCCATCACTGTTGCCTAATTAAAGGCTCAAAACGTTAGTCCACTGAGGCTGATGGCAGTACTGACTTGACATCAAAGGGAATATTTTTTTATCACATATTTAGAAACAACTAAGGCAATTCATGACACCTCACATGGTAGCGTTTTTGTCTCTAGGTGATGACAGACTGCAGTTCTGTGGTGCTTCAGAGATCCTACCCAAAGCTGAGAGATCAGCTTATCAGCAGAGGCAGCAGCACCTGAACCAAGTTACAGTCACTCCCAGAGACAACAGCTCCAGCTGGAGCCTCACCTTCCTGTTCATTTGGAAAATGTATTACAAAGTTGAGCAGCTTACGCACCAAATAGACTAGGATGAAATATCTCCATCATGCAGATAAGAACTGAGGCAAGAGCAGACTGCCTCACTTGAAGTTGCGCAGTTGGGGGAAGTATAACCAGGATCATCACTGCAAATCCAGGTGGATGGTTTGGGCAGATGGCATTTTGACCTTCAAAATAAAAATTTGCTTGCATCTCCTGGTTTCATGCTATCTTATGCAATCTCCAAAATCTAGAGAAAACAACAAAGTGAAAAACCTTCTCTCTCTCCAAATTCTATGCTTACTGCTTTGCTTTGTGAAGGAGTGTAACAGAAGCTAGCTTACAAGCAGGGCATACATTCTTTCTTAACGAAAGTACTGTGAAAAATTAGGGGTCACACTTATGTCTAGGAAGTCTTTGTTCCCAAATAGGCAGGAAAATGGGGAAACATAATAATAATTGATTATTAGAATAATTCTCCTAACGAAATTCTAAATATAGCATCATTAGCAACTCTGTGGGATTAGGGTGCAGATTGAACCAAATGAGACAAAATGTTCTTTTTCTACAAAATATGTTATAACCTAGACTATTGGCTAGGAAATAGTTTAGCAGAGTTTATTTAGAGTCATTGCTCTATAAATATCTGCTACTTCAGTCATTGTATTTTAGGGTAACCCTAAATGAAAGTTCTTGTGTGAAACCAAACTCTAGACTGTATTTTGTTTTTAATGAGGGTTCTTCCACAAAATGTTCCATTGTGGCTAATGAGATATTAGCAATGAATGCACTTTAAAGGACAGATGGGAAGATAGTCAGCTGTCTAGATCAGAAGATTTTCAAAGTGCAGTAAACAAATTGTTAAGCACAATTATCTGGTTCAGTGCCAACACATACTATAGGGAATTGGTCGAAGAGTGGATCATGGAAAGCTTTTCAGGAGCAGCTAAATTCTACAGCTGTGGTCTTTGTTTTTCTAGTACTTTGCAAGAACAGAAGGGGGAATTACGAAAACGTCTATCATACACTACCCATAAGCTGGAAATGCTTGAAACGGAGTTTGATTCTACACGTCAGTATCTTGAAATAGAATTGAGACGTGCTCAGGAAGAACTTGAAAAAGTAACTGAAAAACTGAGAAGGTTAGTAACTAACTTTTTAAAATAAACATCTTTAAGGAATTCACAAGAGGCTGTCTTAAAGGCATGTGTAAGTAGAAATACAAACATATATTCTCAAATATTCATTATTTATTACAAATTGTATTTTCATACTTAATATACACATATTTCAAATATATGAATATATCTTACATACCACATGAAGTTATGTACATATGATACATATCTTTGTATTGAAAGTAAATATGAAAATAGAAATATAGGTATAGGTGTTTATGTGTAATCATACATGTGGGGTAGTACTGTTAAATTACAAATACAAAGGCTGTAAATACACCACATATATTCATATACTGCATATATTTATATATACAGAAAATAGTTTTAATGAATTTGGCTGCAAATTTTCAGTTGTTACTCTCCATCGTACTGATTAAAGAAAAGAGAATTTGGCCCTCCTTCACTCAAAGCTGAGACTAAGAAACAATATTATGACACTTCACATCATACTATAGCAAGCCATTCAGTTTTTAGAATGAAGTGATACTGAAAACTTATTTTTTAAAACAGTTAAAGCTGTGGTATGATGTTATTGAGAATCAGGGGCCCAGTTAATGAGAAATTACCATAAGCACACTGTCCTGACATTCTAAGTACTGATTAAAATGGTCTGTAATGTGGCTTTAAATTTATCAGTGATTCTTAATACACATTTTTTCCTTTTTTTTTTTTTTTGCAACTTACAAACCTTTTTGCAACCTATTTTTTTTGGAAACTACAATTATCCATTTATGCAGAAAAGTATCTGCATTTCTCGTGAGGACTTTACTAAACTTATGTGGATAATTGCACAGTTTACTTTAATTCACTGGATGAGTTAAAACAAAATTCAGAAATCCAGGGCTTTACCCAAAGAAATTTTTTTCACTCTTTGCATAAGGCAAAAACCAAGCCAGAAGCCACCAAAAAACCTGAGTCAACCAAATAATTCTATGCAAATTTTAAAAATAATTAGGCTGTAAGATTTCAAATCAAGAAACACCCTAGTGTTGTCTTGTAGCTTAGATTCTTTCCTATCTCAGAGGCTTCTTAAAACAAAGCCAAAATGAGCAGGTGAATTATGAGTGTTGTGATGACTGCGAAATCTGCACTTATATATCAAGACCATTGTGGAGGCTTTCCATATTGCTTTCTTGCCATCAATATTTTTTTTCCATTATTTCATTTAGAGTAGACATACTGAAAGTAATATCACTCTTGATGTAGTTTTGTTCTACTATATTACAACTCTAAGGACAGGGAACATTGGCAGTCTTTTCTCCTGAAACGTTGTTTTAGGTGCAGCTGTCATAAATCCCACATGATGCTTATCAGAGGGACTGACCATATCACTTTTTCTAAAACAAAGGGGCAAAATACAGTCTCAACATCAGTAAGAAATCCCATATCAACTTCACCAGACACTAATGATTTAAGCACTCTTCAAAATTCAGGCCGGACCATCTTGGTTTTGCTCATGGCAAAGTCTAGTAATAGTACCTAAGCATCAGATTGGTAGAACTGACTTCCAATAGTCTAACTGAACATTGTACCTTATAATGAAGAAAACTTATATTAAAAAATATGTTTCAGGCAGGTGATTACTCCCCTGAAGGTATTGGAGGTCCAAAATATTTTATGAGGTGAGCTTTAAAAATGTTTCTATTGAGAATAGCAAGAATATCAACCACAAGTTGAACAAATAGATTTCCCAGCCTGGAAAAGGAAACAGTTGGAAACAAATCTGTCGTCCAAAAGGGTGTCAGCAATGTGTCACAGAGGAAAACCAGCGTGAGGAAAAACAAGGAACTAGAATTAGTTTCAATAATATGTTTCTTGTTTTATTCACTGCTCAGGGAGAGAAATTCAGCCTCTACTAATAAATAAGCCCTGTGTAACAATCCCACTTGCATACTAGAGAACATTTCTGTTATTAAACTTTCATTACCATTGAGTAAAGAATTTTTCTGAGAGGCTGAACAGCCACCCTTTTCTAATCCTTTCTGAAAGTCTTTGATCTCCTAATTTATCCAGAAGGAACTGTTGCTGCTAGGCCTCCCCTCTCTAACCTGAGCAGGAAGGTCATGTATGTGGCTCTGTGGTCAAGTTTTTTAACCTCTGTTTTTCTTTTTTGACCCGGAGGGAACAGTGTTGAGTGGTTTTGAAAATAGTAGCTGTAAAGTACAGCTTTGGCTTTGAAAAGTGACTGAATAGACATTGGGGATTTCATATGCCTCATAGCGATCCCCCTATCTAGAGTGACTCTCATGGCTTTTTTAGGTTAATATTTTAATAATATTCAAATGCCAATATGGGAAGCGAAACCTTTCTCCTAAGGTCACACTGGATTTCCTGCTTGACATTGTACCCTGGGAATCAGCTGTGCTAGGTCTTCCTGGCATTTATCAGGGAGTAGATTTATTTTAAGACACAAGGAATAGACTTATAGAAGCCTATTTTTAGTGCTGAGATTAGCCCACACACATAATTGTTTCACCAAAAGCAAGACATGTCAGGGACTGAAGGGGTTTTCTGATCAGAAATCCCGTAATTGTGTTAGCATTAGAATAAATAGAGGAAAAAAAAATTATTTTCATAAGAAGACCAGTGTAACTTGTGATAAGAGAGAGAGAAGGAGGTTTTTGAACAAAGTTACTATTTTAAGTCACTTTTCAAAGCTAAATTGAATTCGGGGTGAAATTCTCTTCTTCACAGAAGGCCAGCCCCAGCCTGTGTTTTACTTCAGATATATTTCATGGCCATATGAGGGCTTTGAAATACAGACTTTGCAGACTTTCTCTTTTGTGATGATCTGTAGTCTCAGAGAGAAATGTGTGGTCTGCTTGTTTATAGCACTGATATATAACATTTGATGTGGTCAGAATACTAATCATTAGACTCTAATTTAATCAAGAATCTAAACATGCATATATTGCATGAACATATATGTACCTGGAGGCACATGGGTGTCATCCATTTATATGAATTTAACAACACAAAAAGCCATCAAAAATGATAATAATTTCTCAATTCACATACAAGGATTTTATTCTTAATACTGGTTTCACAGGTTAGTGAAGCTGACCTACTTTTTGCTTCATTCATTTACAAAGAAGCCAAATTTACAGCATAAAAGTGTTTCGTACTTCACAAGGTTCAGGCTATCTAGGTGTATTTTTTTTTCTACAAACAGGGTTATCATTTGCTCACCCAATCATTTCAAATGGGAATAATTTTCCCTTCTCCTTTACTTCAGTGTTGACAAAGATTGATTTGATTACCACTTTCCTCTTTTATCCCTTTAATGCTTTCTTCCTTTTATTTCTGGGTCCGTTCCTCCCCTTGCCACCCACATTTGCTGACACTTCTTTTGGCACAGTGGATTTCCAGTTTGAGTTTTACATGTATATATGCATGTATATGTGCTTATGTATGTGTGCGAGCTTGTGCTTATTTTGGCTACCTTTGCATACTGTTCTCAATAGAAACACTTTTTGAAGCTCAGCATCCTATGTACTGTGGATTTTTGGTTTAGATTTACTCTGTGGATTTGATTTGCTGGGAGGTGGTCAATTTTTTCTGTGCAAAATGGATGCGTTAGAGAACAAGTGTCTGTGGGGTACTTTCTGCTAAACATACAACAAAGAAATATTTGATGGACGATGTTAGAAGAAGTTAGAAGACGAGAAGGATATTGTGATAAGCTATTGCAAAAACCCTCTAATACCTCCTGCACAGAAGCACTGTCATTCTAAAGCAATTACATTAACACTAACTGATCTTCCAGTCGTCTATATTAACAGAAAAATGGTGTCTGCAGAAGCTGAGGACTAAAACCATTGATGCATTGCCCCTGTAATAACACAGATATCTAGGATATCTGGCAGCAATTGCTGCTAGTTCTGTTCATGTTCTTAAAGATATGGAAAGGGAATCTTGGGGGTTGGACTCGGTGATCTCTCGAGGTCCCTTCCAACCCCTACAATTCTGTGCTTCTGTGATTCAATATCTCCATAGAGCTCTCCACATAGATCTGCATTCAGGTATAGAGAGATTTAAGCTAGAAAATCTCTGAACCGATATTTTTTTCTCACTTTTCCTTCATAAATTTATGCAGATACTTTTGAACCCATGCAAACTTTTGGAAGGTTGCAAATGCTAAATTTGATATTGGTTTACTCTTCTTGAGCCACAAGTTGCTAGAGGCTTTGGTGCAAAAACATAATTAATGTGTTAATATTTTGCTTTATCTGATAAAAACTGCAGACCACAAAAGGCAAGATCCTAGGGCACCTCCAATCTCAGCCAGCAGGCCTTGTTTTCATAAATTCTTATTCCCCACACCACCGCATGCAGCCTTACCAATACATATAACAGCGCTAAGTAACTGTCCGCAGACAAAGGCAGCTTAAGCCTCCTCACTTTCACTAGTTTATCAAAATCACTTTTATGTTCTCCTTTGCCATGAAAAGATGGGTACAGGATACCCTGAGATTTCTCTCTGTTGTGTTGACTTTGGCTAAATAACCGTGAACATCCCAAGTATGCCTAGAGCTGCACAAATAAATGTCTGTACAGAGGCTTAGCAGCAAATGCTGCATCTAATGGGAACATGGGTAGTACAGGATCCATGAACTTCAGTCAATCCTTTAAGTTGCCTGGACATTTACACAACGGTATTGTGAAAACTGGTGAGTAATGACCGAGTGTAGGTTAGTACAAGTCTCACAAATTTCCAGGCCATTTGGGTTACCGCCTTTGCAAATACCATTTACCACCTACCCTCCTTACGGAGTGGAAATCTTAACTATTCAGCAGCTCTGTAAAACACACACACCGCCAAAATTTTCCCTAGGCTCACAATAAGTATTTGGAACAGCCACCCTGACCCTCTGTGCCCTGGGGATCTTCATCCATGGGGATGCCATTCCGTATGGCCTCAGAGCATCTGTCCTCAGTGCAGAGCTCTCCTCTCAGAGCTGTGTGGCAGATGTTGTGCTGTAACTGGAAGCCCTTTGCAGTGTATTGCAAGCCCCTGGCCTGTCCCCAAATGGAGAATTTGGTTTATGTAACTGGAAAGAAAATCTCCATGGCTACAGAAACAGAGAGAGACCTGAGCTGCCACTCAGGTGGCAAGGGTTGGGCTGGACCCCATTCATCACCATGGCATGGGTCGACTGCAGGTCTCAGTTCTGGCTTCAGCAGCCATTCCTAAACAGAAATTAAATCAAACAGAATTCTTTAATCTCAATCCCTTCCTGATCATCACAGAAACTAAACTCAGGCTCAGACTTCTCTGTTGAAGTAGCTTTCTGTCGAATGAATGAGTATTACATCTGAGTTCACCCTTACACAATCATCCAGCACGTTGCCTAAAATCAACTTATCACTGAAAATACTTTGTCCTATTGACAGAAGATTCCCTATGCAAACATTTAGATGCATTTAAACAAACTTTTCACAGCTGAACTTTTGCTGTACATTTGTTATACCTTGTTGAGGTGATATAAACTTAAAGAACATAAAGATATACAGACTGAAATTTTTCTTTGGTGTATTGCTCTAGAATAAGCAGGGAAGTCTCATTTTCTAAGTCCAGTCAATTTCTTAATGCTAATAAATATAAGCACCCACCTTTTCAGGCTGAGATATCTAAATGTATTTGCTGAAGAAAGAGAATGTGTTGCTGATGTTCAAGGATATGCATTTCCTCAAACTTTTTTCAAAAGAAGAGTACTGTCTTCTAAGTCATTTGGAAATGCCTGCATGTTGCAGTCATTAGGTTTCTGCTGCAATTCTCCATGTTAAGAGAGCCTGGTAAATCTCTTTCTGTAGTGTCTAAGTAGAAAGCTTAAGTCTCCTCCCTGACATATTCCTAAACCTGATGCAAAGCTGCATTCCCTTTGTGTGAGTTCTCATGCTGCGAATCATGTCTGCACGCAAGTGCAGAACAGCAAACACATTTTCAGTTCCTGACAGAATTTGCTGCTAAATATAGTAAACAAATATGACAAAGAAGTTTGCTTAGGAAGTAGGTGGTAATTGCATTTCAAAGGCAGCCACTGACTGGCAACAGGAGTGGTAAGAAAATAGATTTCAAGTAGTGCAAGCCAAGGTTTTGTACTGATGTGAAAATTACAGGTAAAAAAACAACACAAAGAATACATTAAATTACATGATATCATCTTTGTTTTAGGATACAAAACAATTACCTAGCCTTACAAAGAATTAATCAGGATCTGGAAGATAAACTTTACAGAATGGTAAGTTATCACAAGTGAACTTTATTTTTAATGTTAAATTTGTTTTTATGGTTGTTAAGTCCTATGACAAACGTATTTGCTCCAAATGCAGTATGCTTGAAAAAGATATATGGCTTTATCAATATCATGGTCTAAAACTCAAGCTGTGTAAAATGGCATATCTCCCTTAATTTCAGTAAAGATTGTATTGGCTGATGATCTGACTGAGTAAATTGTAGCTTTAAGATAATTCTCACTAATTTAGTTAATAACTTCATGGGTTTAAAATATTTATGTTTTCATTAAGTAGCAAATTTAAATGAGGTAGTCCAAGGTTTTCTCATGCTTATCAGATACTTTCACTCAGTTTTATTAAGTAATTTAATAGAGCTTGGATAGCCTGACTATTATATGCTGTCACAACTATCAATCTCAGCGTATTAATTTCTGATCTGCATGTGTCTGCAACCACAATGTCAATGTCACTGTCACAGGTCAATTAGTAACTGAGCAAGGAAATCACTGCACCACTTATGATCTCCACATCTAGGACAAATATCACAAGACATGGCAACATTTTTAGTGTTCTGGCTCATTGCTAATGCTGCTGCAACATCATCCTCACTGTTAGGAAGGAAATGAGGAGAGAGAGTGATGTTTAAAGAGGATTAAAAAACCCAATAAATTATTTTGATCTCCTAAAGACCTTCAGGTCATGTACACAGCCTCCCCCAGATCTGTGTCAACGCCCGCTTTCCTCACTGCCCAGTCCCATACCCAGCAAGTCCCAGGAAAGCACAGTGCACACACAGGACATATGTCCAGGTGGAGTCCTGACATATCACTGCAATGATGCCAGCATAAGTCAACTTTTTAGGCAGGTTTCATAGATAACATTTACATGAGTGGGCTGCTTAGAGTGAAGGGAATCAATTATTGTTCTTTGAAAATAAATAGGGACTATGGCAGCATACTTGAGAGACCATCCTTTACAAAGAAACTGGAAACAAATTTTTGAGAATGACTTTTTTTCTTGTCTTAAGAGTCCCTTTAAAGAGCTGACAATGAATGAAGCACTGATGCCTTTATAACTTGCAAAAAAACAGGGAAAAGTTGCAGTTGGATTATAGCTGATATTTATATACAAGTGTAAAATATATTTGATCTCATTATGTTGGTTTTTTTCTCCACTCTTCTTTTGTTACATTCTTTTTCCTTTTATTGAAATCACTTCAGAATTTTATCTTCATCTTTAGCCTGGTATTTATTACATATGTGGTACAAAGGAGAAATAATGAGCAGGCATTCTGAGTGGTAAAAAAAAAAAGAAAAAAGAAAAGAAAAAGAAAGAAAGAAAGAAATATATAAAGAAGGACTCCAGAAAACCCATGCTTTTTCAGCACGTATTTCAGATCAAAGCAAAAAATTTTTAAACTGATGTTCCAGAATCCTCTTAAAACCGAGAGCAAAAATTTCAGAACATAGCTCAGAAAGAAGGAAGACTCTTCCATGGAGCACTGTACATTTTTTTATCCCACTAATGTGACAGTCATTGAAAGTAGAATGAGAAGCTTGTTGAAGATCAACCAGGCTTTGTACACCACTTAAATCCAGACTGCTTTGCCTTCTGAAACACTGAAACTGAAAACACAAATCAAATCCAAACAAAAAAGTCAGATAGAAATTCTATTAAAAACCAAAAAGATGATGAAAATAGTACCATACCGGCAAAAAAAGTACCAAATCATTTGATTTTCATAGCATTTCAAAACCCTCAATACTGCATGGAAAATTGGATTAGGTAACAGCTGATCTGGTTAGTCAATAGCTCATGGTGAACTGGGCTCTAGGATACCTTTCCCTCCCTTTCCTGCTTAGGAGGAACAGCTGTGTTTATTTCTTTGGTCTAATTTATTCAGTTTGCCAATCTAAAATCAAAAGCCTCTGATTTCTCTACCTTTATATGAATCCAAATATAGAAGCTATGTGTTTACTTGCTCCTCTCTTCCCTTCCCCATCTCTCTATACACATGCATATATATGTGTATACATGTATGCATGTATGCACACTCAGATTCTTACACAAATTTTGACCATCTAATGTGTCCAAAAGTGTCAAGAAGGGAAAAGATGTGCCCCGTGGCTCCCCCTGCCTGGGGTGACCTTGGATGCTCCCAGAAGAATATTTTCTCCCTGCCTTTGCAGGTGACCCATAATTCTTCCTCTCCCACTGAATTGCCCCAACTCATCACAACTGCTCTGGGACTCCACTCTGGCCTCCTTCTTTTAATGATTTTTGGGTATCCTGACTGATAAAGACTTTTGCTATTGGTATAAAGAATGTAAAATGTAATCATTAATTCATCAGCAGTCACAGAAAAGAAGCTGAAGTAGCAGTTATGTTTCTTCTAGGCTCTGCTTCCTTTTGAATGCTAACCTATAAAATATTTAAAAATATTTGAAAGCACACTTCTGATCACAGCAAATGATATCCAATTGAAACCCCTGTTACATCAGAACTCTAAATAAAAATATAAATCAGAGCGTCAGTGATGGTTAAGGGCTGAAAAAATGCAACCCTGAAATCGGTGGAGAGTTTGATGTATTAAAGTGGACAAGACTGAATACATGACACTACAGCAGCAGATGCAGCACAGAGCAAAGATTCTGCTGTCATTACTCAAATAAATTTCTGTTCCTACCACGGCCATCATCTTTAAGTGGAGATTTGTTTGGTCCTGCAAGCACTGGTGAAACAGGGGAATATGCAACCTGTCTTCTTAAATTTAATTGAGCTTTGCCACTCTTTTTTTCCATTAAGATATGGGAAAAGACTAAGCAGAGTCCTTAATATTTTTTACTATGAGTCCATCACAGGACTATCAAATTAAAGAACCTTTTTCTTATCTAATGCCAGTTGCTACCAATATTCTTCAATTTCACTGAAACTGGTCTGAGTTTCCTGCAGATTCTTTGCCACATTCTTGCTGGTCAGAAACAGCAGTTACAAGTAGATTATAAAGTCCTCCCAACCATGTGTTAATAACTCCTTTATATCATCTTGGTTCGACTGTATTCTGCTTATGATTGACAATCTGATTATTAATAGTATCTAGATTGGGGAAAAACTGATAGATACTTAGAATAGCTGCTTAATAAATCTAAATGATAATGAAAATCACATCCATTTCTCCTCCCCCATCTGCATTTTGAATATTCTTGAATATCTGCATTCAGAAATTTATCTGCAAATACCTCGTGAGACCTTACTCCTCAGAAAGACTCTGAAATATGTATTTTGTAACTAGAAAGTAAGCTTGGCAGACTCCTCTGTGATATAAGCTCATTTATCATGTAAATTCCTTTAAGAAGGCAGAATTTAAGCCCCCGCTTCATCTAAAACTCATGCTATCTGCATCCCTTACGAATATACACAGACAGCATTGGAAATATATAGGGAAGGTGTCAGTCCTGTGGGAAGGGACAGAGCCCTCTGATGACCTGGAAACTAGCTGATAAATCAGTGCACATGCTTTGTAAACCCGTACACCCATTACTACCTACTTGGTCTGCCCTAGCACACCTGTCAGAATCCTGCCACCAAACTGAAACCTTCACATTTTGCATCAAAGAACCTCAGTGTCCCCCCCAGTCTGTTGGGCTTGGTTGCTGTTTTTAAGAAAAAAAATTGATTTCTCTCTCAGTGCTAGTTCAGGACCTCTTGGCACTGTAGATAACACTGAGTGCTGTCAGACATCAGAGACATGACACGACTCCTATGCTTAACTGTGTAGGAGCTGCTGCACACCAGCTCCATCAGCCTCAGCCACCAGAACTTCAGTTCCTCCCTGTGCAAAGCCAGCATCCTCCCTTCTGCATGTGGTGCATTATACATTTTATCATCTGTCAAGACAAAAACTGTTACATCACATTAATGCCTGATTTTTCATTTACATTAAGGCAGGCTGTGAGGTGTGACTCAGCCATAAAGTTGGAAGAAATTATTATATAAAATAGCAGTACAGAGGGATTTATGTTAAGGACTATCAGGTCTGAAATGGACAAGATTTATCCTGTTTCTTCCTCTGCCTATGAGTTAGAGGAGGACTAAGATGTAAAGCAAATACTTCATGCTCTGTTTTATTAACAGTTATTTATCCAACTCTTGAATATCTGGGGCTTTCCAGTCTGCTGGAAGCAAGCATCTTCAGCTGGGAAAGTCCAAAGATGAATTAAATACGAGCTCAGCAATTTTCAGATATGCTCAGAAGCTTTGTGTTGGGGGATTGTCATTTTAAAAGAAGCAAATTTCTGGATTTCCAGGCCAGAAGGTAGAGAATACGGAACAATGCGAGGATTTTGAAGAACAAATCCAGTCAGACATTAAAACCACATGGCTACCAGAGAGAGGGCAGCACTTTGGAATTTAAGCCCACCACTAGACTGCATCTAGTGAAATTGGTTAACTTCCAAAATGATTCAAATCATAACTAAAGGATGAAGGCAATGCAGAAAAGTCAGCCTATTTCTGTACAAACTTAAGGAAAGCCGAAGTCCATTGTGTTTGTGTTCTTGCATAAGGATGACAACTTTGACAATGATTTCAGCACAGTGATATACTGTGATTTAAAGCACATCTTTTCTGTTTTCTTTCCTTTATGAAGAATAACTTGTGGGTTTTTTCTCCATTTCCTGTGTGTCCCATGAAAATGAAATAGAGATGACCTAAATATACTTAAAAGGATTTGCATCCCAAAGACAAGAAAAGTTTAGTCAGCTCAACCTGGCAGGCTCATTTGCTCATATTCAGTGAAGACAGCTGTGAATTTCAAGAGAAATTTATATTGGTTGGTTATCTGAGGCAGAATCCAGAGAAAGTCTATGCCTTGCGGACTAAAACAACTACAAAATATTTCTAAGGAAGTGACCATATATGCCACAGAAACATGTAATTTATAAAAATAGTGGTTAAAAAATTGCAATTCTAAAGGCCTTTAAATTTCATCTTTTTGTGCCTATAGGCGTTTTGAATTAAAGATCTTTTCCATCTCTCACAGATTCTTTTCACACTCATTTCCCAAGTAAGAAAAATGTATTGCAAAATAAGCTATGAGACTAGCATTTTAAAACTCCACACTTGAGCATCTGAAGGCACAGAAGAGTGAAAGGTCTTGGCCGTGATCATCAGCAAGGAGAGTTGCCCACCAAAGAGCAAATTTTCAAGGAACTCCCAGGTCTTCTCTACCCAAATCCGATGTCTACAAGAAGGATCAAAGCATATCTTAGGTCCTCCTCAGTCTAATTTCTGATACCAGTTACTTATATTATTACATCCTGTTTACAACATGAATAGAAAATAGCAAAGATAGAGTTCATCAGAATTTTGTCAAAAAAAAAAAAAAAAAGGAGACATATATAAGCAGAATAGTAGAATATTGGCCCGTTTAGTCCAGGTCCGCATAGATGATTTCTGTCATCTGCTTCTGTAATCTATTTTATTTCTAAATAAAGAAAACTACCTGATGGAAATAGTGTAGCAGCTACAGAACTCAAGAACGTGTCATTTTGAATGTACTAGGAGGGAATGTGGAATTAATTCAGATAAGATAATGACTTTTTTGGAAAGAAAATGAAAAGAGGGAGGGAAGAAGTCTGATTTATATATTGTCTTGTTCTATTTGAATCCCTCATGCTCACAGAACAGTACTTTGAGTGCATGGGGTCATCAACATCATAAGATCCTCTATACATTTTGTTAACAGACATGGCTCTGCCTCCAGCAGAACCCTCTTTGCTTAATAGAGATGTAAGCTTTGTTTTTCTTCAGAAATGCACGTCTCTTCTTTCAATCTACTGTCACTAACACAGCATCATAAGGAACTATTACATTTACTTCAGGGAATTACCATCAATCAATGCCAACTCTCATCCCTCCGACCATAACGTATTTAGCATTTTATTATCCAGCAGGGTTCTATCCTGGCAATACATGTCACTGATATGAAATGTGGGAGACACACAAACTATAAGCACGTTTTGTCAGCTTCACCTGAATCATCAGCAGAAAGAGCCCAGAGTGAGAAGCTGAACAGCTGGCTTAAAAAGGCTTTTAATAAGCTGATGGATATACTTTTTTCAAGCATAACTGCAATGTTAAAGGGAAGATGGCAAGTAAAACCATGCCTCTGACTTCCAACAAGTTGGCCACATTATCAGCAGGATCAGGCAATGAGCTGATTGTGTTCAGTCATTAACAACTGATCCTGAGCTCTTTTGATTCTCTAAAGAACTGGTCCTACCTCAGCAGATCAAACAGCTATAAACAGAAAAGGAACTTTTTACTACAGATGATATCTAGTGCCTGGAATAAAGTCCAAGTGAAAAAGATACAGTGGGATGTTAGGATTGCAGGGTACAGATATGAAGCTCTTAATTTTGGCTGTGCAACCCCTTGTGCAGTGTTCACCTATATTTTATGTTGACAAATATATCTAAGCATAACCCAGGCTAAGAATGACAGGACCCTTACCCAGACAAGGTTTATCTACATTGTTTTAATTTAGATAAATTGTCTCTGTTTATAATTACTTTTCTGCTCAAATTTCCATTCCAAAGGCAACAGGTGCCTTTACTCTGAGCTCATCTATGATACGGGACATTCATTGAACTGAAAGCCTCAGGAATATTTCCAGATGATGCTGTGACCTCTAGATGGAGGTGCAGACACAAGCAGTTCTGTTTACACGGTGTAGGTCGGCCGTATTTCAAAGAAGGAGAAAATCCATACAGCTGTCAGTGATAAGTGGTATGAACTGGCATACCCTGCTCAGAATGGCTATATTCCTACTGACCTCAGTCAATGCATGCTTGCCCCATGAAGAAATTTTACAGACTAACACTGGTACATTTTTGTAGTGGAGAGACGATCATTCTATGTATATTTTACAAATCACTTGCAATGAAAATGCCTTTGCTTCAGATGCAGCACCTTGACAACCCCTTTCTAACCACATTTATTTCTGTAATATATTATTAATTATATACTAGTGAGTGTTGGTTGTGTTTTTTTTTCTTTCACTGCTACAGAATTACATTTCAAGACACAGTGTAGTCAAGGAAACAAATCTTTATAAGACCTTTCCTAGTACAAAGTTGGACATAATATTAAGAGCAAATCATTCCTCATGTGAAATGTCATATAGCATGAGATCAAAATCCTCAGACAAACCATTATAGCTCCACAAAGTTGTCTTTAATGACATTATTCTGTTGGAAATCAAGAAGAGAAATCAGATTCTGCCACAGGTCATTTTTTAATCATCAGCTGGTGATGTTTATTAAAAAGGATAAATTCTGTAATTTAACTCTGATGGACAAATTAGGTCAGGTCAGTAATTTAGATTTGAGGTATTACATCATTTATCAGAGAAAAAGATGCTGCTTCATTCCATATATTTATTTTGCAGAATAAACTATTTAATGTGTTATGGACACAGAAGATGCACTGGTAACACATATCCAGTTCCTCTTTATTGATCATATAACGAAGAAACTGGCAGACTTGACCATCCTACTATGAATTCTGTTCCTGCATTTCTATTCTATCAAAAGGTCCAAAGCAATCAGAAAAAAAGTGTTCAAAACATCTGTATGCCCAAACTCCATCCTCCTCTTCTGGCAACTCCTTTAGTAGAAAGGCAGAGTGGATTATAAAAATTTCGTATGACAGTCTCTTTCCTGACAAATTACTTTCTTGCTTTGTCTTTCCCTGGGTATATCTTCCTGCAATCCATCTCCAACTTCAAAGATCTTTTTCCCCATTATTTAATTTTATTATTTTTATTTAATTATCATCATTATCATAGAATCATAGA
>WBMW01006401.1:14397-35496 GCA_013396635.1 Penelope pileata | reverse complement strand
AACTCCGCCACCTCACTTCCCCTACCTGTCTTAAACTCGTCTTAGAACTCTGGGTTGAGATAAAACTGTTTACTAACAGAAAAGGAAAATAGAATAAAATAACAGTAATGATAATTATATACAAAACAAGTGATTGTACAAAGCAATCGCTCATCGACCATGACTGATGCTTAGCCAATCCCCAAGCAAACGGACCCTCCCCGCTCACTTCCCTTCCTTATATTACATGATGTCATATGGTATGGAATATCTCTTTGGTCAGTTTGGGTCAGCTGCCCCATTCTTGTCCCCTCCCAGCTTCCTGTGGCCCCCCCAGCCTCTTCACTCTCCTGGCAGAGACATGCAAATGTCCTTGGCTCTTTTCAGCACTGCCAGGTGTTGTCAGCCTTGTTTTCCTTCTAGAACCAAAACACAGCTTTGTAGCAGACACTGGGAGAGAAAGTTTCATTTAGAAACTGAGACATTCAGGTAACGTCAGATGACTAAAACTTAGATGTTACAGTTAAACAATTTTTAAAAAGTGAAAGATGAAGACTGAACAATATTTATTTTGGAAATCTTGAGTACAAAACATTGTTCATTGAAACTGTATACTGCAGCTAAAGCATTCTAGAAAGTAGATCATCTTTAAGGTCTCTTTAAGCTCCTAACCAATCGAGATTCTATGAAGCAGACATTTGATGTCTGGTTTCTTCCCGGTGACGACTACTGCAGAGCTAATCTGAATTTAAAGAAACAGCAAGATCTTTCATGTTACAGCTGAAAACTCTGTTCTCTGAAGTTCCCAAGTATTCTGCTTTCACTTGCATAGGAATTAGCCACGATATGAAATCAGAACTTAAACTATTCTGTCCACATGGCTGGTGGCTCAAGATGTAGCTTTAACTTTTATCCTGTATTTAGATAGATAACTGTTACTTATCATACAGTCAGGTTTTATAATGTCTATTGTAAAAATATATAAGGTAAATAATGCTAAAACATACAAAATCTTTAAATCCATAAAATATTTTAAAGTTTTGTATTAGTTTCCCTTAAAGATATTCTCCATAATGCTATATTTCATAGTGTTTATTTATCTCTTGCATCTCATTTATTAAAAGAAAAAGTCACGTTGAAACGAATACGAAAATTTTAAGATAACTTATAGGAACTGAT
The DNA here is from genome assembly GCA_013396635.1 of Penelope pileata. Taxonomy (NCBI): domain Eukaryota; kingdom Metazoa; phylum Chordata; class Aves; order Galliformes; family Cracidae; genus Penelope; species Penelope pileata. The sequence goes on along the minus strand of WBMW01006401.1, from coordinate 34,338 downwards.
GATCATGTAATTATAGTAGACTGGGTGTAGTTTATAAGCAATCTGAATTTCAAAGTCTTCTTTTGTGAGTAGATTATCAGACATTTTACTATATAGTCTTTTTGGCGATTGTTGCATACTTTTCCTTTGAGGATTAAGTTTTCTTGTACTTCAGCATCATTTTAATTTTTATCTTGAGACAATTTATGATTAGTCAGAACATTAGTAGATTTGATTGAAATATTTTAAAAGTTCTAGATCAGTACTTCAAAAGCAACCATTTCAATCATATTTGCATTTTTTTGTAGCATGATAACGTTCAAAGGCATGCATTCTGAATAAAAGCTCTGTTCTGGATGCTATACATTTGCAAATAACATACATTTTCCACCTCAAGAAGCCTATTCATCCTCCAATGAACTATATATCAAAATGGTACACATTGTACAGGAGTATATTCAATTTTGCTCTTTTAACAAGCATGAGACTTTGATATGATATTTCTTATTCTCCACAATACTAATCAAAGCATACTAATTATAAGGCATTTGCTCATAACATGCCAAAAGTATGGGTGTTTTCAACTTACAACCAACATCGTTCTCCACAAGTCTTACCAGGAATCATTGTAAAAGTTGAAAAGAAAGGTTGAAAAATGATATCAATATTCCAAATAAAATGCCAAAGAAAATATTAATCTCATAAATCATAAGGCAGAATAATTGTGATATTCTTCTGCTATAACTTATTTTAATAAATAGTTTTTATCCCAGTAGACTTGTGCAGGACCCAAGTCACCATGGTAGTTGATCAGAGATAGGCAAATTAATGTGGTTACATGGAGAAGCTTTTCTGTAGGGTCTCTTCAGTTTTCCTGCAGAAGATACACAGCTCGTTGCTGGACCACTGAACAAGCAAGAGACAGTCTTATTCTGTCTGATTTCTGTACTAGTCTTACAGTGTCACTGGATTGCATTCTCTCCTTTGACATAATATTATTACATGTCTTTGTTATATCATGGTCAAACCACTTCAAATGTACACTGAACTATGCTGCTAAAAAAGCTCAACAATTACTTTTGACTTGTGCAGAATAGAGTAGGGCAGTTACTATGAAGTTTGGGTAGATGTTTTTTGATCCTTCCCACTGCGTTACTGTGCGCAAACTGCTTGTTGGCATTTTGATGGAGTTCAAGGTTTTAGTCTTAGCATTTAAAGCTCTTAATAGAGTGGGTCACACTCTCTTGCTGGAATTCTGATCTTTAGGAATCTTTCATCTCCCCTTTGGAGATCTGAAGGAAAAGGTTAATCATTGTGAGGAGTGGAAAGAAAGCTTCAATTTGGCTTACATCCTAGAGACTGTGCTGTCAGACCTGTGAAATGTCTTCCTTTAAGAGGAGGAAGTTTTATGGACTCGGGCTCTTGAAAGAGGCATAAAGAGTTCATTTATCTTACAGATATTGGGGAGGTACTCCTGACTCCTCTTGACTTTTTTTTTTTCTTCCTTGAAGTCTGAAGATTGTAATGGGAAGAACTTAGTACAGCCACAGCTACACATTTGTACATTCAGGGTATGGACTATATGGCAGCTCATCTTCACACAGCTAACACCATGGTTGCTTTCAAAGCTAGAAGACCTGTATCTTAAGAAGGAAATGGTTCATAAACCTTTAAGTGACCTTACATCCACACTGACTATTTCTGGTGCTTTTATACTTTCATGATATTGTTATTATTTCCTCTAATAACTGCTCCATTTCTCTTTTATTTCCAGTATATCTTTTGATATGCTTTAGGCTAAGAAACCAGGAGTGTAACCAAACTTTGTTTTCTTTTTAAGGACCTTTTTTATGAAATCATTCTATCTTAATTGAACAACTGCATTTTAGTACATTAGAGATCCAAATGGCATCATTCCGAAAATTTTAAAACACAGAACTGTAACTATGAAATGCATAAAGCTGTATTTTTTTATAGAATTCTGAAAAACAGGAAAGTGACAATATTTCTACTTCAAAACTTATTCTCTAGAGGACTTTGCAATTAAAAAAAGTCCATCTTTTTGCCAAAATTGTCTAGAGTGGCTTGATTTGGAATTTATATGTGACAACTCTAGAGATATATTTTGTGTATATTGCCATGAATGTTATACTGAATAATAATTTAGATGATGAGCTAGTTAATTAATTCCCACTTAGGAAGATGGATTGATCTTAAAAATGTAAAAATAAGAAAATCAGAAATACAAACGTTGTGTCCAAGTCTATTTTCTTCTCCTCTCAAAAGGCAACAATAAAATATCAAGGTATCTCCTTCTCAAATGATTTACACAGGCATGTAGTTTTCTGCATTTCTAGAAATATAAAATGTATTCTGTTTGCATCAATCTTCAACAAGTGTTCAAGGAAGACTTTCAGAGAGGATAATCAGAATTCACCAGGATATTTTAATAGCTGTTAAAAAGATTAACACATTATTTAAAAAGCCATTTGTTTGTAAGGCATAAATAGAAAATCGAATGTTTACTGACAATGTACTAGCCTATAATCAGCAGCATAACTGGAAATTTCTTCATTAAGATTTCCTTAATGGGTGGAAATGTAAGTTTTATGTACTGTGTTTTGTTTTTATTTGTTGTTAAAAGTCTGGAGAGAAGAAATCTGTGAGAACTCACAAGCTTGTGGGCAGAAAAACTTCTCCAGAGGGCTAACAGCATGCATAAACTTAAAAATGAAAGTAATTTGACCTGGTTTCAGTTTATTGGGTCATATACTTGTAATTTTGATAATAAATCAAGTATGACTGATTGAAGTTCATACCATACTAATCCCTACTGTAGTTTCAAGCACCTATGACAAGATATCTTCACTCCTAAATACTGAAATTATGATGACCATTCGTAGAATGTCAACTTTCAGATTTGATGTTGAGTTTCAGATCAAAAATACTGTATCTACCATTTTAAGAGAATGAAAAGACTTCTGAAAGCATTTTTACATCAGTATGAAACACAACACAGGAGCTATATACTGTATAGATAGACTTTTGTGGAAACAGTTGTTATAATTGCAATGACCTCTCCATTAAAAATGAAATATATAGAGAGTAAAAGATTTGAATGTAATCCACCTTCGATCTTCATAAAAATTCAATTAATTTTAATATGGTGCAAATAATGTCAAATTGAGATGAAAGTGATTGAGGAATTTTGAGATTATGCNGAACTTCACCAGACTGCCATGACCTTTCAAATATGATGGATAGTGGCTTGGCAACCTCATCCGCCAGTTCCTTCAGGACCCGTGGATGAATCTCATCAGGCCCCATGGATTTGTAGACCTTCAGGTTCTTCAGGTGGTCTCGAACCTGATCTTCACTTACAGTGGGTAGTTCTTCCTTCTCCCAGTTCTTACCTTCTCTTTCTGCAATTTGACCTGGTTTCAGTTTATTGGGTCATGTACTTGTAATTTTGATAATAAATCAAGTATGACTGATTGAAGTTCATACCATACTAATCCCTACTGTAGTTTCAAGCACCTATGACAAGATATCTTCACTCCTAAATACTGAAATTATGATGACCATTCGTAGAATGTCAACTTTCAGATTTGATGTTGAGTTTCAGATCAAAAATACTGTATCTACCATTTTAAGAGAATGAAAAGACTTCTGAAAGCATTTTTACATCAGTATGAAACACAACACAGGAGCTATATACTGTATAGATAGACTTTTGTGGAAACAGTTGTTATAATTGCAATGACCTCTCCATTAAAAATGAAATATATAGAGAGTAAAAGATTTGAATGTAATCCACCTTCGATCTTCATAAAAATTCAATTAATTTTAACATGGTGCAAATAATGTCAAATTGAGATGAAAGTGATTGAGGAATTTTGAGATTATGCTGATTCTGTAATCTGAACTGTCGGTAGTCAGTAGACATTGATACTTAGTGTACTACAAATCACTAATTAGCACTAAAAATTTATTTAAAGTAACTGCATAAAGTTTAGTATTTTTATGGTTTTAAGAAATTCATCTTTTCTTCTATTTAATACAAACTTTTCGTTTACAAATCATAATTTAGTTATAACTCAAACCTGTCTGTATAAAACCTGCAAGTCTGCATAATAATCCACTCAATCCCTGTACAGCATGAGATGATTACAGACAGGGACAGATCAGGATATAAGAATTATTTTTATTTGTTGAAAATGAGGATTTTATTGCAATGAGCACAATGTCTTTTTGTTCTGAGTTTCTTTAAAATCAAATTTATTCCTGTTGGTAATAGAACGTAAATGAAATCTTACAAGAAATAGAAGATCAGTATTCTCTGTAGGAATAAGATTCTCTGAGTTTTGAACAAATGGAAAATGAGCTGAAGAGATACTGAGGATAATTTCCATCTTTTCCCCACTAAGCACTCTGCAAAATGTGTGAAAGACGCAACACTTCATACAACCTTTTAGGTCAGCATAGAGCTTGATGTTGATGCTATTTATCTACGCACTGAAATGCCTAGTGACAGAAGATGAAAACAATCATCTTAGAAACAACGTGAGTCTATCTTATTTTAAAAATATTGCAAAAACTGGTGTAAGGTTATGTTAGTCTCATATTTTCTTCACTGATTGAAGGCTATTATGCTTGATATATAATAGATTTATTGCAATAATCCAGGAGGCTATATAGTTATGCACAGCCAGCACTAAAATAACTGACAGCAATTGTCTGATGTAGTTTCTCTTCTCATGGTGCCCACTGCAAGACAGACAGTTCATAATTTGCAGACAATTTTGCTCTTTCTCTGTTTTTCTTTCTGTAATAATATTCATAACATGTTTTGGTTGTCCTACACTCACTAAAACTTGATATGATGTTGGCAAGATCCAAACCAGCTTTAGTGAAGGAAGCATTGAAAATGAACATTGAACATGGAGATAATAAATAATTTTTTTTTCCTAAAAGACTCAAAAATCCTCTTGATTAAATGAATATTTTGATGCAATTGCAAATGTTACATCCAAATAACAAACAATCTGAAAGAATGGAAAAACAGATCAAAAATAATACTAGAAAACTAAATCAAATACAGTTAGTGAAAGTATATTTCAATTTCATAACAATATAAAATAATTGTTATGCTGCAATGCAACTGATGGTCACCATAGCGATCAGCTTTGTGTACCTAATTTCTAACTGAGATGCCTGCAAGTCCTACACAACTAGTTTTGCATTGCAAGCCTGTGTACAAGCTACATATCTTAGCAGCTACAAAGGCTGTAAATATAATTCTATACACTGTCAAGATATAACCTGAAGCTGGTTCTACCCAGCTGTCACATTGACAGTACTGTATGGACTAGAAATATATGATCTATCATTTATGTTGATACTTTTAGGCTTTAGTGTCTTCCTGCACCTATATTCTCAAGGCATCACCTATCATATTCTTCCTTAACTCTTGGTGTCCACTGCTACAATCTCATTTTTCTTAAAAATCTTCAAGATGTTAATAACATAGCTCATTTTTAGTTAGCATATCCTAGTGAAATACACATCATGAGCATTTCACAAAAGTAGTTGTGAGAAAGAAAATGATATTATATATACATATGTAAATCTTCATATATATACACATTAATCTTCAAATATATATTACCTTCATGTATGAAGATATAGCCATAAATCTGTGCTTAAATTAATTGCAATGTATACAAGCATCATGCTTTGGTAACTACATGTTATCACTATTTGCTTACATCAATATCAACAATTCATTATCAAAATTGCTTACAATGCATGTAATCAAATCACCCAATTCCATGAATAGATTTAGTAAGCTAACTTTTTGAGAAACTATTTCAAAACTTCACTGCTTTAAAAATTATAAACTTTTAATTTCTTGTATAATTTTTTTCTCTTACTGCCATTTATTTCTTCTGCTCATTGCTCTTGCTATCAGAAACGCTTTTCTTTGCCTCCTGTCTCAACACGAATATTCTATGCAATGAAAAGCTAGAATCCCCTAAAAATATGATTAGGATAACTTGAAAGGGCCAACTGATGTATCTTCTCAAGTGGCAGTAGTTTTTTTACTCTAATTCTGTTACTGAAGTAATGAAAAAGTAGAATGACACCATGTTTTCTTTTTGTTAAAAATATAAAAACTTGTTTTGAGAAATTTTGTATACATTTGTATATTTGTAATATTGTATATTTGTATATTTGTAATAATGTATATTTGTATACATTACTTGGTAAATAGTATATAGACATTCATTGAAAATTCTTTTTTCTAACTAAAGAAAATGTTGATGCTTTTATGCAATGAAGAGTTTAATGGCTGAATATGACACAATTCTTTTTAAACCCTGAACAAATTTACAGAAATGAAATAGGAAACATGCTAACAAAAGCACTAGCTACACAAAGCACTAAAACTGAAATGTTTGTAGGCAATTGTATACGATTATATAGAACATCTGACATTGGTACCGTGTTAGGGTGCAGAAATACGCAAAGTCAAGCTTGATTGAGTACTCTCAATCAAAACTTCTTAAAATCTCCAAAATATGCACAATTAGGATGATCTTTCTTTTTAAATTTGTAAATAGTGTTTTTCAGATGACACTGCATAACCCAGGTACATTGGACATTTTCAAGTAAAATCACATGGCATATCCTTATAATATTTGTTATTGAAAGTGAGCACATTATTTTGAAATCTACATAAACATACCCATTTAGGTTTAAATCCCATATAGGTTTGTATGAGAACTGGACAACATTATAAAACAGCATTTTAAGCAAAACAGAAAATTAAGCTTTCTGGAAAAATTAGCTTATGCCTAATTAGATTAGATGTTAGGAAGGAACTTTTCCCTCAGAGATGAGGTACTGAAAGAGGTTGCCCCGAGAAGCTGTGGATGCCCCATTCCTGGAGGTGCTCAAGGCCAGGCTGGAGGGGGAACTTGGCAGCCTGATCTGGTGGGCGGCAACCAGCTCATGGCAGGAGTTGGAACTGGGTGGTCTTTTAAAGTCCTTTCCAACCTAAGCCATTCAATTATTCCAAAAAATAGTGATAGGAATAAACTATTTTCCAGTTTGATATTTAAAGACCTGGCAAAAGGTGAGGAGATCTGGACATTTTCTACGATATTTAAAAAGAATCATAGACAACTTAACATAGAAACTGGCAAATTGTTTTCCCAATGGAAGTAACTTTTCTCAAAGAAAAAAGTGTTCACAAAGCTATTGAAGAATTTAACTGGTCACAGTAAATTATTCATTTATACATTTGAATATATAATATTAACATAGGATTCATGCTTTGATTTCATGATTTATTTAAAGTGAACCATGTGTGGATTATTCTCAACAGGAAACATAGTTCTCTTCATCTCAGTCTTGGTCACATACATTGTTCCCATCCATCATGCCAGTACTGCTATTTAAGTGGGAAGCTGCATGAGGAAAAAGGGGTATCTGAAAGCTAATAAACAAGCCACAGGAAGAAACCACCAGTTCAGGAAGCAATCTACATCAGTCTGGAATTACTGGGACATTCTAGCCATATCTGCTGTTGTTGCTAGACAATGATTTATGTAATTGTCTATGCACTTTTGTGTACACATAAAGAATATGCTTATACCTGAAAATCAAAGATGTGCAAAAGTCTGCAATCAATTTATTTGCAGTCTTTTTTTTCAGAATGCTGAACTTCCTTGCTAGTAAAAAATTGCTTGGACTCGTACTTACATGAGAAGCTCAATAATTCAATATTAACTGAAGCCAATTTTCTACAATTAAGCTCTAGGGGCTTTTTTTGTTACTAGAGATTTACTAGAGATCCCTTTATGGTAGAAATAGACTTTTGCAAATAATGCAATAGTTTATGATTAGTTTTTACTTTTAACAATTTTTTTAGTGGTCAAAACCACTTCTAACTGCAAAAGTTAAGGGGAAAAAAAAAACCACACCAAACAACAGTGGTACTTAGCAGGTAATGAATTCCACATTGTTCTCAAAAGCTAGCCCGATTAAATAAAAAATAAATCTGAACATGACCAGTTACTAAAGGTGGAATAACACACGGAGACTAAGGAAGATGATGCTCCAGTTCTGAGACACATAGAACCCTGCTGTATGAAGAGGTAGATCTATCTGGGTGTTGGATAGACAACTAGCCTGTCAATGACTCCCCTCCCATGCTGTCTTCAGATGTCACACTGATATCAGTATAAATTTCTCTGTCAAATGTATTCAGACTAATGAAAGGTTCATCCATGGTTTGCAGTGTGACATATCTATAGGGAAAAAAAGGGGTTATAACTTAAAGTCTGTCTCTAAGACTTATTCCCTGAAACTTTTAGCTTAAATAAAAAATGAGGCTTCTCTACCCACAATTGTTAGCAGATTGTATGGAGTGTTGTTTTGTTGTTTTTTTCTTGTTTTTGTTATTTTTTTTTTTTTAACATGAAGTGTCTCTTCAAGAATTAAGATTACTTTTGAATGATATCTTTGGTGATAAGAAACAAGTATTAAAGTTTGTATTTTCATCCTTTAAAATAATTGAGTTGCAGTTACCATAAGCAAAGTGCAATTGATTTCCATTTAGCTGTAATGGAATTCGTGTCTACAGTATATTGAATGAAAGTGAACAACGTGAAGTGTAGTGAATCACAGTTCTGATGTGCACTCTGTCTTGTGTGACAAATGGAGGGATTCAAACCTCTTGGAAATCAAGCTCCCATGTTTCCATTTGGTTGGTTTACTGCAAGTATTGTCTAGCAGAGTGAGTAAGGATTGCTTTTAAGCAGAAACATACTGTAGATGATCAATCATAGGGCTTTTCTGATGAATTAAATTGCACCAGTGATACTTTCTTATTGCTCCAGACAGAAGTGTCTGAAATTCACCAGCCCATGGGCAATAATAAGGAGTAACTGACATGGTCTTAGTCATTGCTTTCCCATTTCCCACACCAGCAAAGGATTTTAGAACGACAGATTGAGACTACTAGTCTGAAATCCATTTTAAGAGGTCAGTAGGTGTTATTGAAAATCATCTGGGGGAGATTTTCTTCTCATATAAAAGACAAGACACATAAAACAACTATTTATTTCAAAGTATGTTTCCTTTGCTCTGTAATAAATTTTGCTCATTTTCTGTCATGTTACTGTCTCAGCTTCTCTCACTGGTTTTATTTGCATACTACCAGCACTTTGTGTATGATGTGTATATTTATATTGAATTACTTTTATTGATTTATTAGAGATTCTGTATTTAACCTGTTGGGTTTGTGATTTTAGGGCTCCATCTTGAATTAGTTTGAAATTGTTGAATAGAAACTATATTTATGTTTAATGTAGTTCCACCCTGGATATGGGCGATTGCATGGAGAAACAAAGGGAGGATATGATGTCCTTGCAAAAGAGGACCAGCTGACAAACAAGAAGCTGAAGAGAAAGAATTTTGGTCACAAGAAACTGGTTAAAGAAACTTGTCTTGCAAAACATGTTTGCTTAGCAACTACTTGCAAACTCTTCTTTGCTAGATGGAACAAAGAGAATACGGACTTTACCAAACAGGATAAAAGATAGCTCAAATTGGGCAAAACAAACAAACCTTTGAATCCAGACTGTAAAACATGAAGGGGGCACCTACTGGGGAAGAGTTGAGTGCATGATAGACAAGCTGAGAAGAATGTGAATCCCGAGTACCTTAGCCAATGGGAAAAGGAGGAGGGCTCACTGTAGCATCAGGGCTCAGGGACAGAAAAAGAGGCTGCCACTTCTGCCAGGTTGAGAGACCCTACAGAGAAATGCTCCAGTAAACTCTCCCTTTATTCAAATAAAGTTGCTTTTCAGGACCCCTCTGTCTCCTGTTTGAAAATTAAATTCTGGCAACAAGATTTTCTGTACAGTAATATTACTTCTTTTTTCATGCACACTCCAGATCCCAATTTTTCAATGTAGTTAACACACTCACAATCCTTTACATAAAAGTATTTCCTAACAATACAATATTTTTAAATGTCATTTTCTAAGTTATTTCTGTAGATGTTTTGCTTTGAATTTTCAATTCTTGCTGAAGCAATTTAAGTTAACTTTAATTGATGAATCAAGCAATATTATATTCTTGCATCTCCATGTACAGGATAATTCTCTGACCATGAGCATTTGTTTTCAATTTTATGTAAAACATATGTTTCAAAACTCTTTACCTATATTATACGAGGTGTCAACTGTGAGAAGTAAGAAATTCGTTTGCAAACTGGAATTTCGTAAATGCCTAGATGCATTGACGTACAAAACCTTTTATTTTCCATAGGAAAAATTACGTAAACATTGTTTATTCAAGTCTACCACACTATATGGTGGCCTCACCTCCAAATTGCATACATTTTTTTGTATAAGTGCTTTCTGAAGATATGCAAGCATCTTCAGTGTGAATCATAATGATATTCTCTTTGAGATCAACAACCTGTGCAATTGTTAGGTATTTGATGCTAAGGTTTTTTTTTTTTTAAAAAAAAAAGGTTTCAAGACTATGTAAGACTTTTATTAAAATCTTTTATTTCTTATGCTTAAAATAATAAAATGAAAGGTCTGAATAATATTTGATTTTTCTATCATTAAGGCTTTGTTTCATGCAACTGAATTTTCTTAAGAATATCAGTAAAATAATAACTTCTCCAGGACATAATAAAGAAAGCTTGGTTCTCAACTGTAGTTTAGGATTTTTTCCTACATAGACCACTCCTGAGAAAAAAGCACAGTTGAGGCTTTGTTCCTCTCTCCATTCTGAAGTTGTTAAAAATGCATAGCTTTCCTTAAATTTTGCTGGAGTCATGACTGCTCAGAAGCATTGGAATTCAAACCCTGGATATCTGAAGATCTTCTGCTTAAAAATGTATGATTTCATGTAGCTTTATTTTTCTGTGACATTTTCCAAAACTATAGTCTGCTTTCTATCAATGATCTTTTATCACTTGCTTTCTTCTGTTTATACCTCTTAAATTCTATCAAAGTCATTTCTGAGGAACATCAGATTTTCCCATTGTCAAGGCCATATAGTTTTGTAGAATTCCCAATATTCTTTTGTATCAATAATGATTGCTTTGATGACATTTATGTGTGAAACTTTGAAATTGTTCTCATTTTTTTAAAAGTTGTCCCTGTAGATTAAAGAAAAAGAGAGAAAATGAACATGATAGCAAGAATGACTGTTTCTGTTTACCAGTTGTTCATTTGTTCTGTATGATCCACTCTATTCTGAAAGGCATTGCCAGAGGGAAGAGAGAGAAGGCTGTCGATTCGTCTCCTCTTGGCTACTGCACACAGTCAGGTAGACCTTCAAGACAGAGTTGGGGAGAAGTTTTAAATGCTCGCTTTCCTGGGGAAATAGTGTCACTTTAAACAGAAAGAACTCATTCTCCTAGCTTTTCTATTACGGAATAGTGATTTGTACTTGGGGTTGATCAGAATTTCTAGTTAGCCTGAACTGTGAGGTACTTAAGCAGCCAAAGAAGCAGAGTTTTGTTTCCCACTTAATTCCGCATGGATGTCTTTTGGATGCAGTCAGTGAATAGAAATTACAGCCTGGATCAAAGGAAGGAGAACTTGGCTTTAACTTTTGCCCTCCCATAGACCATATCAGTACTTATTCCAGCACTTACATTAGGCACAGTGAAAAATACAGGCCATTCCTGGTGAAATCAATCCAACAGAACAAGAACGTTGTTGGGCGTGAATTTGTCAAAGAACAAACCCACTTTTCCAAAATCTGTCACACCTCTGTTCCATGTTTGTCTAATGACAATCATAAAAAAGTTAGGGTTGCAAGGGCCTTCCAGGACCATACCTCCAACATCATGCTCAAAGAAAATGATAGTAAACCAGGTTGCTCACAGACTTGTCCAGATGAGTCTTGAACACTTCCAAGGATGAAGACTCTATTCTGGGAGTCTTTCAGGATTTGGCTGCTCTCATGGTATATTTACTTTTTCCATATATCTCATCACACTTGTCCATGCTCCTGTTTATGTCCATTACCTCTCAGCCCATTACTGTGCACCTCTGGGAAGTCTGGCTCCATTTCTCTGTTATAGAAGATAAAACATTTATTTTACCACACAGGAAACTTACTCTTTTAATTGGTGTTATAATGAGGTTTTATAAAATCCTAATGTAGGATGACATATGCTTCGCTGACGCCAATGGAGCTTTATGAATTAAATTTGGTACCTCCTACAGAACAGACTCCCATGCAGACATCTGCAGTGAGGAAGTGTAATAGCATTTCAACCACTGTCAGAAGTTAAGAGTGGTTAGTCCAGTCACTGCCTCAAAGTAACTACATCGAGGATTGAGTTAATTTTTGATCACTCCCTCATTCACTCTAAGACACATTGTTTTAATGTACACACTGACACATGGAGATGGACCATTTATGAGCGGTGATGGACTCCACTGCCATTAAGTTTTAATACATCATTAATTTTCTAGGCAGATGTAGAAAAAGGACTGTGAAACTCTATTCTTCATTCTCAAGTTTAACTTAAAAGTCAGTGACCTCTCTTGATTGAGTGGTGATTAAAATAGTCTATACCATAGTCATTTTAATCTTCGGAGTATATAAATATTAGTAGTTAAAAAAAATGTGAATTTTGTCTAAGACTGGAGCCTATTAATTTGTACATTAGAACAATGCACAGGGTTCTCTTCAAATGTACTTGGAATAGTCTTTTGGATTCCTTTGTCCTCTTCACACAAGGTGAAATTCTATCAAAAATGATTGCACGATGACAAAAGCATTTCAGGCACTCAGTCTGCAAAGACGTAAGCATATTCAGGTATTGTATTAAGCTCATCAGGTAGAAATTTTTGAGGAAGAAAGAGAAAAAAAGGGTGCTTGACCACAACAGGATTCTATATGAGGTAAAATGGTAATGTACTCAGAGATATAAGAAAGTATAACGTCATGGAGTTATAGAGGATTATGTTTCCTGGCACTTTCCTTTGCTGTAAATATAGAGAGATGACTAGAAAAAACCCCACAACTAATTTATTGGGATCACCTGTACAGGGTTAATTTTCACATGGGGAATCTAATCTTGACCGGAGTAGATAAATGTTCTCCAGATGGCAACAGAATCTCCACCACTAACATCCTTCCAGAGATGTTTTCCAATGAGTCAACTGAGATTCACTGAGTTGTTGCTGTGCTGATTTGTGTTAACAGTTGCTAATTCCAATTTAAAATTATTTGAATAGAGTTTGGCCAGCTCGTTGACCAGTCTGCAGCTGGAATTGTCTTTGGTCTCCTAGCTGCCCTGGACTCCTCCTCCTTCCAGAGAGTTAATCAGCATATTCTGCTGCACAAATTGTGTTTCTCAGCACAGTGCTTCTCAGCTGTCTGGGGGAATTCACACAAACAGCCTCAAATCCCTCACAAAGTTCTCCTGTGTCCATTTTTCAGTCACTTTATTGTAGAGCTGTTGGGGAGCTAAGTCAATCCTCTTCTTGTGAATCTGTCTTGATGTCCAGTCAATCTCTTGGCTGTAAATCAGTCACTTGTCTCACACTAGACCCTTGTTTCATCAGTGCAGAGATTAGATAAAGGACTCCTCCATTACCCAGGGAATGCTGACTATGTGTGTTGGGTGTGCACAAAAACATAACTGTCACAATGTAGTTACAGCACAAATTAAAAACTACCTAGGTTTTGCCACACTGCATTTAAATACCACAGATTTTGCCACATCACTTAAACAAGAGTCTCTTTCCAATGTAGTAAACTGCAATACATACAATAGATGGTTAAATAATCATTTTAATTTGAAATCCATAGGAAAATAGAAAAAATAATTATGCACATTTATTTGGGAGAGAAAAATCATTTTTTTCAGTAGCTACCTAGAAAACAATTATTAATTTTTATATACAACAACAACCTACCATAAATACAGGTGAATATTCATTTTCCAGTGCAATCAGCTGTTCTTAGATACAGTGGGTAGATTTGGATAATATAGAATGGATGATTAGCACACATTAATTGCCATTACAGTTAGTTATTACATAGGAGCCCAAAAATTTTAGAGATACTTATCCAGTTGTTTTCTTTGAAATGGGTAGATGGAAAGCAATTACAACAGAGTAGGCCAGCAAAAATATGATCTAATATTTATGAAGTAATATAATTCACAGAAAATATTTCTCAGGTTTTTTATCCTGTAATTTTTCTTTTCAAATCCTTTATTTTACATTGAGAACTTCTTCTTTTACTCAAAGGGAGAGTATTTTTTGTGAGAATGAAATGATGGGATGTAGAGCATACTTTCATTTCAAAGAAGCCAATGTAAATTTTGCAAATCATATGCAGAAGAGGCGTTTTATTATGAATTAGTATTATTAATATTGATTAATTTGACATTTTCTACTTTCACTGGACCATCAGATATAGTTTGGTGTTAAAGCATGAATTTTTGTTAATTTCTCCAGATGGTTTTTTGATAAATATTTTTTAATTGAACTGGAAACATCTTTTTGAATGTTTGTGTAGCTTGCTCTGCTGTTTTTGTTTGTTTTGGCAGAGATGGAACAAAATTCTGATTTTCATCTATTTTTTGGAGTATGACTGAAAAAACATGAGTGCATGTATATGGGTGTTCCTGCTGTTACTTCTTCTCTCACATGTAAGTAAAAATAAATATGGGCTAGTTCTCTCTTTGCAGAAATGATAGGTGAACCCTAGATATCTTCCTGGGTACGGAATTGCACCTCTTCAATAAGCTGGACACGCAATCTTGTCCCGCCAACTTCAATGCCAAAAAAGAAAAACAAATGTAGGCAATATGTGCTGAGAATGCTGTATCTAGGTTTTGGGAAAATTGATATTCACTTGTATAAGCTGTCATGGCAATTTTGTGCACAGAGGAGTGAAACTTTCTAAAGCCTTCCTATTTTCCATGCTGGAATTGACTTCTTCAATGTAACCGTGATGAAATGCCTTAGAGCAACTGTACAGTAATACAAGCGAGTGCTTTTCTTCTGAAGTGGGAGTGGTAATGAAGAACATTGTATTTACAGAAGCATCCTTTCTGAGAGAAAAGCAAAAGGTAGCTCAGCATTCACCACTAGAGAAAAAATCCAAGAGTCTTTCAGTAAGAAGAAATATATAGAGAGATGCAGATACCTCTGTTTTGATCTCTCCCAGATATTTCGGGACAGTAGAATTGCTATTTTGCAAAGACTCGTTTTACTGAAAAACTAGTTTTACTGAAAAGTAAGGAGCAAAACAGCAGATCTTAGGACACTGTTTTCAGAAATCTAATAAGATACTGCTTTTTTATTCTAGACACATCTTTAGCAATTTAGTTTATATTATTTTTCTGTTCCTGAAATGCACTGGAATCATTATCTACCCACAGAAAGTCTAATGTACTTATGCTATTTACTTGTTTTTATTGTTAAAAGTACCTTTTTTTTTTTTTTCTAATTTGTGCTATACAATTCAAGTAGGTCTTGTTCTGAAGTATACAGGGCTGTGGAATTAATGTTGTCCTGAAGGCTATGTTGTATCTTAATAGGGGGTGAACATCACTTTTACAAGTGTCAGCCTACAGGCTTGTGTTAGGGATTGTTTTGCATGCTTATGTTAATAGAGCAATTTCTAAATTTATGTATTGATATACAAGTAGAACTGTGGCTGCGAAATCACAGATATGTATCTATGTGTACTTGAGAAGGTTTTAGCAGTGGGCTAGCTACAGGGGAGCCCCTTTGAGATCAGGAGCTGTCACACATCCAGTTCCAGAGGGCTCTGCAATGGCCCCACAGCACAGCTGGGCTGTCAGTGAAGCTGCTGATGCCTTTGGGAAAATACATTTAAGTAAGGACAAAACACTGCACATGAGCGAGGGAGAAAAAAAGTGAGAGCTCTGAAACACTAAGGAGCAGGAGGAGATGCAGATTGCTCAGCAGCAGGTGGAATCAGGCATGGCAAAGCAGGCTGTCCCCCTGCAGCCCATGGTGGACCTCATACTGGTGGAGCAAGAGGATATGCCCTGAAGGACTGGAGCCATGGGGAGGACCCATGCTACAGCAGGGAAAAAATATGAGGAAGAAAAAGAAGCAGAAAGGAGCTGTTGTGAGCTGACCACATGTGACTGTAGGGATGTTTATTTCAGCAGAGTTATATGCAGAAAGACTTCTAAGATGGATGACAATGCCAAACATCAAGCCTCCCATTCACGCTGGTTAGTGGGCTCATTAAATAATATCTCATCTCTTTCTGCCTATTCATACTCTTTCTCCTGTGTGCTGCATGCCAGGCCTGGGATCCAGCCAGGTGAACAGAGGGGTCTTGAGGGATCTGCATGTGAGTGAGTGCCTGTGAACACAGAAAGTGCTCTGTATGTGTGTGTGTGTGGCTGTGCTAGAGAATTTGTATTTCTAGCAGCCAGAGAAGAGGAAGGAGTCTCAGCTGTCTGTGTCTGTTATATGTGGGTCCTGCTGAAGACAGTCCCTGGTTGGGGTAGCCTGTGCGACCAGTTGCATTGGTGTCTGTCTGTCTGCATGTCTCTGTTTGTCTCTGAGATCTGCTCAGCTATTCTACCAGTCAGACCTGCAAAGGGGAAAGCAGCAGTTGTGTCCCCAGTCTGGGCAGAGATCCTGGGGCCCAGCACGGGGCTGGTCCCCAGCAGCTGGACAGGAGCAGCTGGAGGAGGTGTCTGTGTGCTCTATGCTTTTTGTCTTCATTAACAGAGGGAGTCTGAACCTGAGGAAAGGGAGGAAAGGAAGACACTCTTTTAATTTGTCTTTATTTCTCACAATCCAAACCTTAGCAAACAACTGAATTAATTCTCTTCAAGTCAAGTGTATTTTGCCTGTGACAGTAATTGAGAACTCTGTCTTTCTCTCAATCCATGGGATTTTCATCCCTGTTCAGGAGGGAAAGTGAGAAAGTGGTGTGGGGGTCTGGCCACCAGCTAAGGTCAACTCACCACGGTGCCATGTCTTTATATTGATATAATGTATAGAATCATGGAATCATAGAATGGCTTGGGTTAGAAGGGCCCACAAAGATCATCTAGCTCCACTCCCCTGCCATGGGCAGGGTTGCCAACTCTAAATATTGCTCAATATTGATATATCAATAAATATTGATATAGGAAAATGTAGTGCTTTCAAATAAGACTTCACAGAACATCAAATTTTATTACATTGTCAGTACAGAAGAAGGTGGAAGTGTCTCAGTGGAGAAATTAGAGGAGTATGAGAATGATGCAAATGGAATTTGTTCAAATACCATTCTTCACTGATGTATTTTCACATTTCGTGAGCATAAAATGGTCCTCGATTATATTAGGTTCAAGATTACACAAATGTCTCCAGTACTTGAAACAGATTTTCAAAAAGCCTCCTGAAACTGTTTGGCAAAATCTTGGTTAGTTTCAGAGAGCCGTGTGGTTTTTCGTTAACTGCAGTAACATTAGGCTCCATCAGTGATCTACAGCAGGAGCAACATCAGTTCCCATAGACTGTTAGCGTAATTTATTTTTGGGTAGAGTATTTGATGAAACCATAGTGGAAAAAACTACCTACCTGTTCATATATATTTACATGTCATGTTATGGGCATGTAAAGCAGAACAAATATGTAATGTTATTCTGTCTTTGGTATGGTGTTTGGAACAGTACAAATGTAAGGACTTAATTTGTCCTTAGACAAATTCAGACCGTTTTCTTCATTAAGGAAACATAGAGCCAGAGATGATTAATTCCTTGGATAAGATTTGGTTATAATGTTACTGTTTTGATAAGTATTTCATTAGGTAAAATTGGTATGCATAATACTCATTCTAAATCAAAAGAAACAAGATTTGCAGTAGCTATTAAATTTTAAATTAAAACTTCAAAACTTCAAAAATTGATAACAAGTCTGTAAGTTACCATGTTTGTGAATTAAACAAGTGGGTTAATGTAGATTTGTTAGCACAGTTTTAGTGCAGTTTTATTGGGATGCGTCTTAACAGCAGTCAAAAAGTATTTGACATCATCATTGATCCTCTTTCAGTATTCAAAAACATAGTAGAAGAACATATAAAGCTTCTGTCTGCAGTCTGTATGGGTGGTGATGGATAGAATGTTGAAGGAATTAGCTCAATTTCATTACTATGGAGAAATTCTAATCAACGCTTTTCCTGTAAAGGAATTAAATCCTGGTAGGTCTGACCGATTTTTAAAGGAAGTGACTTCACTGTTAAATGCAATAACAAGAAGGAGAAGCAGAGAGTTAAAATAAAAATAGCATTATTTTAGAACAAGGCAAGCTGAGATGAGAACTTTGCCTTCTATTTTGACTACATAAAAACACTTGCCTGCTTTTCATATTCAGAGTTTGTTTTAAAAGGAGATTCTGAAGAAGTAGTAACAAAAAAAGTATAAGAAAACAAAGGCATTTCAGTTTATTCAAAATACTAACATTTAATGTTTAATTTTTAAATAATCATAGAATCATAGAATGGTTCAGGTTGGAAGGGACTTTAGAGACCATCTTGTTCCAAGCCCCCTGTCATGGGCAAGGACACCTCCCACCAGACCAGGTTGCCCAAAGCCCCATCCAGCCTGGCTTTGAAGACTTCCAGGGAGGGGGCATCCACGACTTCTCTGGGCAACCTGTTCCAGGGTCTCACCACCCTCACAGGGAAGAATTTCTTCCTTATATCTAGTCTAAATCTACCCTCTTAATAACCTTAACTGAAATTAAATGATCTATTTTAAAATTATTGAAACTGTGATTTACCAAAATTGCCATGTACTTTTCTGAAGTTAAAGTTTGTTGAAATGAGATGAAATTATGTGAAATGTTCCATTAAGAAATATTTGTGGGATGTTTTGTACTATTAAACACCTGGGATACTAACTTAGTTCTTTACCTCCCTGCCACTGTGTTCCTAATCCCTAACATCTCCTTCAAGGAGTCACAAAATTATTTGTCAAAGTTTGAAACAATGTGCTCAAAGGGACTAATGATAAGCAATATCAAGAACAGTTGGCCTAACTGAAAGAAAATTTTATTCAAACTCAAAACTTTTTTTTGGTAATATGACAAGCACTATGCCTTATCTGTCCAAATATGAAACATGAAATGTGTCCTTTTTCGAATGTAAACTGATTTCATTTTTTGTCCTATTGTTCTACTATTTTTCTTTTCCTCTTTATTTTTTTTTCCTGGAAAATTTATTCAAGAATTAATTCAAAGCTTAATGAAGAGGAACTAAAGAATAGGGTAAAGCAGGATACTCTTTCTGGTTAAGGTCACTTAATAATAATTAAAACAAAACAATATAACAGTAACTATTTTGACTGATAACATTGTTAACATAGAAAGAAGACATAAAATATAAGCATGCATTCATAGGTCATGTAGTCATCAAGTCCATGTACACAGTGACTACTTATTCTTGGTATTTGATTCAGAAGCTCGGATAATGACAATTTTCTAATATTTTACCAGTAAGGTAAATTTAAGCTTGCTTCCATAAGAAATTAAAAAATGTATTTCAAGATTTTTTACAATTGTTTTTCATTAGCTGAAGATCTATTCTAATGAATGCGTAATGACAAATTCTACTGCTAGTAGGAAAAATACTTGACTGAGGTGTTTACAGAGTATTAAAGCTTATTTTGTGATTCATGTAGCTTGAACATGAATATAAATTGATTATTTTCTTCTTTCTTGTTCTTAGCTGGAAGTGGTTTCTTTCTGTTTTTTTTGTTTTGTTTTGTTTTGTTTTGTTTTTCCTTTTTAATAACCTTTGTCATCACACTATGCCTTCTTGAAAATACATGAATTCTGTAAACTATCAAGTGTCATTTAGGGATCGGTACTGGGACCAGTGCTGTTTAACATCTTTGTCGGCGACATGGACAGTGGGATCGAG
>WBMW01006401.1:0-14384 GCA_013396635.1 Penelope pileata | reverse complement strand
GATCAGAGGGCTGGAGCACCTCCCCTACGAGGACAGGCTGAGAGAGTTAGGACTCTTCAGCCTGGAGAAGAGAAGGCTGTGAGGGGACCTGATAGCAGCCTTCCAGGACCTGAAGGGGCCTCCAGGAAAGCTGGGGAGGGGCTTTTTACAAGGCCAGGCAGTGACAGGACAGGGGGTAACGGTTATAAACTGGAAGAGGGTAGATTGAGACTAGATATAAGGAGGAAACTCTTCCCTGTGAGGGTGGTGAGACACTGGAACAGGTTGCCCAGAGAAGTTGTGGATGCCCCCTCCCTGGCAGTGTTCAAGGCCAGGCTGGATGGGGCTTTGGGCAACCTGTTCTGGTGGAAGGTGTCCTTGCCCATGGCAGGGGGCTTGGAACAAGATGATCTCTAAGGTCCTTTCCAACCTGAACCATTTTATGATTCTAAGTTGATCTTGGTGTTCATGGACATAAATATAACTTTAGATAAACTTACTGACTTTTCCTTTGTCATATCAGTTGTTCTTGTAAGGTTTACATATAAAGTCTAATATTTGATAGATATTTTGTAGTCCAATACAGTAAATTATTCTTTTTTATGATTCCAGTTTGTGTCAGCTCAAGAGAAAGCTACCCCTACAATCAGTTTCTACAGGTGGGAGAGATAAATCCTTCATTAGCGCACTTGGCATCACTAGCTAAATAGTTTAGTCTCGATTACCATACCCTGAAGTTATTTGCTATGATTTCTCTATGGAGATTGGGTACATACTGAAGAGAATCCCTGTAATTGTTAAGCCTTCTCAGGAAAATTCTATGAATTATATTAATGAGGAAAAATTCCATTTTTTCCTACAAAATGCCTACAAAAAACTTCTGAAACAGTAACTGATTTGTGACACCAGAGAATTGTGGTCCAAGCAATGTAGCACACATGCAGATGTATCTCGTGCATGTCCAGGTTTCTAATGTAAGTGACACGAATGGAGAGGTGTTGCTAATATTTCCAAACCATTTGGGTTTGGATTTATTTATTTGTTTTGCTGGGTGGTGGTGGTGGTGTTCGTTTGTTTGTTTTTTTTGCTTTGTTTTATATATGTAAATCAAAGAATATCACAATATGAACAGGAGTGAGTATCTGAGCTCACTTGTGTATATACAAATTTTAGTTAAAATAACAGCACACAAATAGTATGGAGATGGAAGGAATCTGACTTGGTCCCTTCCAACCTAAGCCATTGTACTCTTTACATGAGTATAAACAATGACTACGTGCTCCTAACATTCTTTTTCTTTGTACAATATGGCATGGCTTTGTAAGTAGAGTAAGCTCCAGAAATATTCAATGAATTTTTAAATTCACATAACTACATTTTGTGGAATCCTTATGACCATAGTATTTACTTTCCTACATTCCTTATCTATGTATGCTCATCTGATAGAGAGAAACTGAAAGATGAGAAATTACATTGCTCTCAAGCAAGAAGAATGCAAGAATTCTCCACAGATACACTAATTTGCCTAAAATAATCTGTTGGGTTTTTTTAGATAATTATGAAACATTATACAATGGAGTTACTTCAACGTTATATTCTCCTATTTTACTTGAGTGGGTAAGTTAGAGAAAATGGTATTTATTTGTACCTACAACAACCCAAAACAGAAGTAAGTATGGCTAACATGACAGGCAAGAGTAACAAGAGTAACCAGTTTCAACACTGTTTTTTGTGCTAGATATAATTTTCCAGTACAGTTTATAGCTCTTTATAGTTTCCTTGGTCAAATACTGGTTTCCTTGGCCAAATACTGGCTCATATCTTGAAAGATACGTTTTAGCAAATGTGGTTTATTGTAGGAAAAGCTTCTACTCTATACAAATCAAATTGTGAAACATACTGGAGAACTAGATTTTTGCAATCGTGAAATTTCTGATTGGACCAAAAACAAAGAAAGATGTGGTTTTGAATGTGTGAGAGAACTCTCATTTGCCTGAAGACAAATTGGGTATGTTCATTATAGTTTCTAATTACATATTTTATTTAATTTATCCAAGTAGTTGCAAGTAATGAATAAATATCAAAAGTATTGTTTAACTGATTTGATGAGGGATCCTTGTGAATTAGAAGAAAGTCACCTGTTCTGAATACATGATGAGAGAGTGATAAATTTGCTGAGAGTTTCGTTTATGCATTTCTGTAGTATCATTCCAGTTAATCCATTTTAGTAAGAAATACTTCAGTATGAAGACTTTTTAGAGAAGGTTAGGGAAATGTCTTTTAGAAATAACCTAAATATAGTTGGTATCACCTTGCAAGAGACAATTGGATTAGGTGACTAGCAGTAGTCTTTTCTAGCTTCGTTTTGTGTAATTGTAAACATCTGTGATGGTCTTAGAAAACAAAACAAAACTTGGCTCTTGAGATCTTTGCTTGGACCAGTGTCGACTGACACATGAATTGATACTACGTAGGCTCATTTTATTTGTGTGCTTATATATCTAAAGAAAATACACCTGATGATGACAATGTCTGCAGTAATTCACATATTGAAAAGTCTGAAAAAGTCTTCAGACACTGGCAGACATTTCCAGAGAGATTGTGCAATTTCCTGACTTAGAGATATTCCAAATTTGAGTGAGCAAAGCTCTGAGCAACCTGTTCTATTCTGGCCTTGTGCAGAGCAAGGTTTGGAATGGGTGACTTCCAGAGGTTCTTTTCAACCTTTCACATTCTGTGATGCTATGATTTGAAAGTGCATAGTAATCCTCACCTTATTTAATCTTCCGATGTCTTTGTTTGCAAGCTGTTTGAACTCATAATCTCACGTGCCTCAAGGAATGGAGGTAGTACCATCCAGAACTGTGCATCTCCTTTCTAAATCTAAAGTCAGGCAAAGTGCGTACCTTGACCCAAGTACTGCGAGTTTCTGTTAGTGCATTTATATTGACATGAAAATATTTTGGAGAGAATTTCATGGTTGTATTAGTAGGTATTGTAAACTAGAGATTTTATTATTTGCTTTGTGTATGTGTGCTTTGCATCTGCTAAAATAAGCAACTTTTAATGTAGCTTTCAGATAAACTTTCTTCACAGGCATCAGTAGTTGTTCTCCTTTGTATGTGGTTTAATGAATTTGGGTTTTGTTTTGATTTTATATTTCCCTTTTTAGTGGGTGAATAAGACCCTACTTCTGTGAAACACAGTTAATGATAGCAGCTAAACCAGCACTGTAGATATATTTGGGGAGAGAGTCAGATGAAGAGTTAGAAATGATGACTTGGACAAAATGAAATGATTCATACAAGGCATTCAGGACAAAGAAATAAATTCAGGTGATCTGGATTTTGGCTTATGTTTTTGGGGTTGTTTTCAACTCTTACGTTACACACCCTGTAAAAATCCTTTGTTCTAGGACCAAAGTAGTAATTCACTGCAAGTGAAGACATTTAACATACATTTTTATACTGGACAGAGGTAAAATACAAACATGCTGTGTAATCAGTCATACATAGATATACCTGATCTCATGTATTGAGACACTAAAAATATACTCCTATGACTATGAGCAATGATACAGGCTAACTTACAAAGTGGGAAATCATAACCTGCAAAGAGGTATAGGGGCCCTTTTTATGAAAGTAAATGTGATTTTGAATGACTTGACAGGAAAACTAATTTAATCCACCTGTCCGTACAGGGTGGTGAATAAGAGAATAATATTTAATGGGTCATTTTCATCTGAAAGTGCAGTATTGGCTAACTTGGTGTTGAAACATCATGCACATTCTCTACAACGTAGAGGAAAAGGTGTGGAAAAAAATGAAGAATCTGTAGAGGAATAACAGAAGGCATTGAAAAAAATGCATTAACTTCAGAAAATTAATAAGTATGATCTATTCAGCTTATTTAAAAGAAGATTGGAATGTGACTTGATCAAGAAACCAAACCCCCTTCAATAACATATTTTTAGGGACTAAAAATAGAGAAAGCCACAATGAAAAACAGAGCTGGACACTCAGGTCAAACGAAGTCAATCTGGAATTGTATTGGGGTTAGAAGAGGAAGTAAGAACAAAGATGATTTATAAAGGAAGAGATCTATCAGGAAAAATGGTAGAAATGTACGTATTCTACATTTCGTAATGTCTTCAGAATAAGTCTTCCAGGAACATATGGTTCAGTCAAATACAGAACATCGGACTTTAAGAAATACTAAGTCAAAGTTAATGGCCGTGATTTAGGTAGAAAATTATTTCCACCCTGCCTCCCCTCCCCCAGTATGCATATAGAACAATAAGGACTGCATTTACCACATGCATTTTGTCTTTCATATATTCTGAAATTGAAGTTATTCCTGGTCCAGGAAATTAACAGAAATAAATAAATAAATAAATAAAAATAATAATAAAAAATGAAATTATGAATAAATGTCAGGTGAAATAAATGTCATTTTCTACCAAAGTACACATGAAAAAATAAGTTCAAAAAAGAACATTTGAAAACATTTCACATTTGTTATTTTCCCCCTCTCCTGCTATAAAACATATAACTGTCTAAAAGATAGATTCTTTCTGTTGTACTGATCTGAAGGAAACAGTGTGTGCTTTTTTTTTTTTTTGTCATGCATTCTAGAAAACTAAAATAAATCTGAAGTAACTTACTGAGTCCATTACCTTCGTACAATCACCAAGCGTGAAATACAGGATTTATTATGCCCACCATGTTTTCCTTACAGAAATTATTTGGATGATGCTTTAGACATCAATTTCATTGTCTACCAAAATATAGAAAAAGTACACAAAAAAGTATAATAAGTACACAAAAAATCCCAAAGCAAACAAGAACAAAAAAAGTTCCAGTAACTTGGGGACCTGCATAGTATTTCCTGATAGTTCTTAAAATATGTTGACTTTTCAACATACTGTGAATTTGCTTTGACAAAGGAATTAAATACAACGCATAGAAAACTGAATTAATAATTAAAAAAGCAACTCCTTCCCAGCTATACCAGTAAATCAGGAAATGTTATTTCACTTATCCATGTTATTGCTTTTCTTTTTCTGAGAAAAACTATAAGTAATCTGGAACTTTTGCACAATATCAGTCGCAGTAGAGCTCCAAGTGTTTCTTCCAACAATCTTAGATAATGATCTGTCAACTACAATGGAACTTCTGTCATTCCAGAAAATATTTTTGCCTTTTCTTGTAAAAGGCTTTTTACAGACAGCAAAATTCAGGGTCTTGGAGCATTTAGGGTTTTGTCTCAGTCTGAGAAGATTTTAGTTTTCTTATCTTTGAAAACAGTTGCACGGCAAGCAGATGACTTTTGTCTTAATTTGTTTTAGCTTTGCTTTTTATAGGGATAAAAATTAATTATTCAGTGTAGTTTGAATTGTCAGTGCCATCTACAATAAAATGTTGTGCAGAAATTTTAGAACTACCTACATTTTCCAAGCAGAAAACCATCAACGTTAGAATCCAGAAGACCTTTGTGTGATCATAATATTCAAGAATGTATGACATTCGTAGGAGGTCAATGTGTTGTGTAGTACCTTAAACTGTGTTAATAAGCCATTCTTTTATTAAATTGGACTGTAAATCCTAGTATTTTTGTGACTGGACTAGCAACAGGCATTTGTTATAAGTTGAATTATGATTTCAATTACATTAACTATATTCTTGGCATTCCATGCTTCATGCAGCCCATAAGAAGATTTTGAGTGCAACGGATACCCATGGGAAGAACTTTCTGCTTATACGCTGTAATAAGGGCTAAAGAGGCATCTAACTACTTGCAACTCTACAGTGAAACAATGATAGAACCATGGATTAATATTGGTGTAGGGAAACAGTTGATCACAGCACGAACTGATGACTGAGCACATGGTGGAGGGGCGTGGCTGGCCTGGGGAATCACTTGCACCTGTGACCGGAGGGGGTGGACCTGGGGCAGGGTTGCCCCAGGCTTAGATAAAGGCCAGCTAAGCAGCTAAGAAAGAAGCTTGAGAGAGAGAGGATTGAGGAATGGTTTTGAGAAGCTTGAGGAGCTTGAGAGAAAGAGAGGATTGGTGAAAAGACTGGAAAGGAGCTGGAGAAAGAAAGAGAAGATCAAATGGCATAGTCGTAAGAGTTTTGGGGACTTTTTCTGTGACAATTGGTATGTCTCATCAGATTCAGCTTTTAATGGTTAACGCTTATTTACAGTAGCTTATGATGCATCTATTTCATACAGGAGGATGTGTTTTTGTTTGTGGTGGCTTTTTTTTTATTGAAGAAAATTCAAATGTGGTTTATGAATGTCTGTCACAGGTGAATTGCTACATGATAGCTAAAGCTAAATGTCTAAAACAAACGACTTCAGAAATAATCCAAATTTAATTCTTCAGTCTCCTATGATCACAGAAGTATTTAATTTCCTTCCTCCCTCTAAACTCATTGCCAAAGGAAATCCACGTTAAAGAGAGAATAAGAGGAATGTCGACCTTCTCTCTTCAAGTAATACCAACTAATTATAATGCATTCTGACCACTTAATCAGTGTATTGCAGGATAATTAGTCCCTAAAAGGATCAGGATGTATTTTACTGCAGGCAACGTTATTCAGTAACTATGGGTTACTTAAACAATGACATCTTAAGTTCTTGATGTTCATTCAATGACCGTAAACTAACTAAAATACGCAAAAGCGTTAAGTCAGTGACCAAGTAGTACAGTGGATATCTTAAAGATGCCATTATTAGGAAACAGCAAAAGTGAGGCTGCCCCTCAAAGGAAAGGGAGACATAAGTTGAAGGAGGCTGCAACACCGTAAGGGTGGTGCTTTGCCTGGTCAATGCACAGTCGTATCGTACCCAAAGAGGGCAAGAAGAGCAGGGCTGGTGACAGTGTCTAGGTCCAGCAATTATCTGACAAATGCTAGGTGATGAGTCAGGTCTGAGAAGAGCCCAGCCAAGAAATGAAGATCAGGATCTTTTGTACAAGTACAGCTCAGGCAAGGATGATGAAGCCCCTGGGTGATGGGCCGAGGGTTGGGGTGCAGGGCCTCAGAAGAAGCTGGTCATGGCAATTACAACCTATTGGTGCAGTCAGGGTGCCATTATATACATTTGAGCTATTTGTAAAAAAATATACCAAGTAATGCTGACTGTAGACAAATGGAAACTTAGCTCATATTTAAAGATGTATCTTGTTTTCTGCAGAATAAAATCTAATCCTTAAACCGTTTGGACATATGACTGAAACTGCATTTCTTTTGCTACCATGCAAAACCAAATTTCATTTAAAATAATCATTTATACTTGCTCATTGTCCTTTTCCTGAATTTAATTAAAGTGTCCCCAGGATTGAATAAAGTCTGGGTTTGAGGGGGAACTTGCAAGACAAGCTGTAGCGTGCTGCAGAAATTATAACCTTAGGCTTTTCTAAATTAATTGAAAGTGGAGGGTAAAAATTAAAAGTATGGTGTGCAAGTAATTATCTCACTTCATGTACAGAAATTCATGAACTGAAATAATATGCAAGTATTGTTAAAGGTTATAGCAGAATAGTGCAGATTTATTACTTCTACTGCAGTGTTGTGACCTTCAGCTACTCCAGTAATGTGACTGAGCATTTTGTGTTTGCAGAGAGGTTTGAATTAGAAAGCCACTAAATAAATGAAATATGTAACGGTAAAGCTTATTTCAGTAGGAAAACTATCACTAAGAATCCTTTCCAATTTACACTTGACTTTCTGATCTGTTAGCCTGTACATGAGAGGAAAATACAATACCATTAAATATAGATTTTTTTTTTTTCCATGCAATCTCCACTTTCATCTGCTGGGTGGCTTTTGTTTGAAGTTTTATTTTTCCACTGTAATTACTGCATAGAGTCCAAATGCATCACAGGAATGGAAAAGTATCTCAACAAGCATGTTTGTCATTCTCCTGAGGTGACTGAATCAGGTAAGTTTGATTTTGAAATTCAAAGTAGGCTGTCCTCAATTCATCTTCCAAAATTTTATTCTCACATTATACATCCACAGCAAATTCCCCTATTTTTTCAGAATCACTGAAATCAAAATCATGTAGGTCCTTTTCCACAACTGTGTTGCTATGATGTAGTAACTGATACTCAAAGAGAAAAAATATGTCTTGGCATGGCAGACAGCTAACCACAAGACTTTGATCTGCAGAAGAAACCACATTATTGTTACTAAGAAGTTGTGAAAAATTTGAAGTCTGAAGATCGTACAGAAAGGTGATTATGGTGATTACTCATTGTAAATTGTAAGCAAAAGGTGGGACTGAAGATGTAAATGTGTATTGCTGTACAATTCCCTTTCAGTATTCTGCACTGGATTTACTTGCAACAGCTATCACCAGTTCATAAACCTAACACTGTGGTATGTCTTCCACTGGGTGGTTATTGTCCAAGTTAAAGAGGATATTTGACCTGTTCAATTCAATGGCTCTTGTATGTGGCCAGAAGGAAAAATATTGAAATCTGTCATGAGTTATAAGGCAGAGAACATCTAATGGGAGCCTACTTCTCAAGCAGTTATACAGCAATTGATAATTTGCAGCTTTCAAATTTAATCAGTGACTTTTCCACACCAGTGTTGGGTAGTACTATGAAAATCACTGGAACTCTCTGGCAGGGGCCACCTCCAGGTGTTAGTAGTTCTCAACATAATAAAATATGGCCCAGCTGAAGAGAGATGGCTTTACTATATTGGAATATGAATGAGTTGTCATGGTAAAATCAGATGGAGAGCTTCCAAAACTGTTAGCCAGAGACAAAACACCCATGATGCTGATCTCCATACACACTCTTTTCAGTGACAGGAAAATGCCAGTGATTTTAGTTATTATTTCTTCATTCTTCAGTTGGAGTAATTGCTTGTTCCATGTACCCGCAAACATCTTCACTGACAGAATTGTTAAAAATATTATGGAATTATAATGAACTTTGAATAATTTTTTGTTGGGCATTTCAGAAAATACTCTTATCATGCCTTGATCATTTCAGCAATATGAAAATGTGAGTGCAGATTACTTGCTCTCTGAATCTCTTTCCCTGCAGTTATGGTGAAGCTCTGAAGAAAGTCAGCATCAGTAACGTGCCTGAATACTGTATTTTGTAATGAAGTTATTCAATTATGAGTAAACACAGAGCTGGTTTTATATGAAGAAAATCCTCTATAAGTATGTCTTCTCCAATTCTCTGGAAATTTAAGGGGGGAAAAAAAAGATGCAAGAATATGAATTTGTTCCAGAGTGAAAAGACATTCCTATATTGAGTTTCCCAGAAATATGAAAACAATTTTTAAAATTTCAGAAGTTCTAAACTTTTGTTACCAGCATTGTCTAATGCTAAGACTTTTAACAAAATTTAAAGTTAACAGTTCACGCAGTATATATACACATATACTATACATTAATGTTGCAAAAGGTAATTGTAAGGAATGAAATAGTGAGTGTTAAATATAAAACACACTCTGTGGGATGAAAATACATATAAAAAGTGAAATGACTATTTCAAAGCTAATATTGGCGAAACTACAAAGAAATTGCTAGGATAAGCAGGGAAGAAATTAGGAAAGCAAAAGGCAATTTGTACTCAACCTGGCCACTGCAGTAAAAGAGAATTTTTTTTTTTGGCTAATACATTAGCATTAGACAGAAGGCTAAGGAGAATGTCCATCCTTTACTGGATGTAGTGGGGAGCGTGACCACTGAGGATAAAGAAAATGCTGAAGTTCTCAATGTCTACTTTAGGTCTGTCTTTAATAGTTAGGCTGCTTATCCTTGGGATACTCTACCCCCTGACTGGAAGTATGGGATGGGGAGCAGAACAAACCCCCCCATTAATTCAAGTAGCGACAGTAGAGACCTGCTGCTCCATCTGGACTGTCACAAGTCCATTGGAACAGATGGGACCCACCCGAGGGTACTGAGGGAGCTGGCGGAGGTGATTGCCAAGCAGCTTTCCACCATCTATCAGCATTTCTGGACAATCAGAGAGGTCCTGGAAGATTGGAGGCTTGCCAATGTGACTTGCATGTACGTGAAGGGCTGGAAGGAGCATCTGGAGAACTACAGGCCTATTGGCCTGACCTAGGTGCCAGGAAAGGTTATGGAACAGATCATCTTGAGCGAGATCACATGGCACATGTGGGACAACCAGAGGATCAGGCCCAGACAGCATGGGTTCATGAAAGGCAGGTTGTGCTTGTCCAGCCTCATCTCCTTCTATGACCAGGTGACCTGCCTGGTGGATAAGGGAAAGGCTGTTGACATAGTCTCCCTGGATTTTAGCACAGCCTTTGACTCCCACAGTATTCTCCTAGGGAAGCTGGCAGCCCATGGTGTGGACAGGTTCACACTTTGCTGGGTAAGAAACTGTTCCCTAGGGGTTGGTGTTGGGCCCACCCTGTTTAATATCTTTATTGATGACCTAGATGAGGGGATTGAGTACGCCCTCAGTCAGTTTGCAGATGACACCAAGCTGGGAGGAAGTGTCAGTCTGCCTGAGGGTAGGAAGGCCCTACAGAGGGATCTGTATAGGCTGGATAGCTGGAATGAGGCCAATGGGATGGTGTTCAACTAGATCAAATGTCGGATCCCACACTTTGGTCACAATAACCCCATGCGATCCTATAGGCTTGGGGCAGAGTGGCCAGAAGACTGTGGCAAGGAAAAGGGATGGGGGGTGTTGGCTGATGTTCAGCTGAACATGGGCCAGCAGTGTGCCCAGGTGGCCAAGAAGGCCAATGGCATCCTGGCCTGTGTCAGAAATAGTGCAGCCAGCAGGAGCAGGGAGGTGATCATTCCCCTGTACTCAGCTCTGTTGTGGCTGCACCTTGAGTACTGTGTTTTTTGTGCCCCTCACTACAAGAAAGACATTGAGGCCCTGGAATGTGTCCAGAGGAGAACAATGAGGCTGTTGAGGGGTCTGGAGCACAAGTCTTATGAAGAGTAGCTGAGGGAACTTGGATTGTTTAGTCTGGAGAAGAAGAGTATCAGGAGAGAGATTATTGCTGTCCACATCTTCCAGAAGGAAGGTTGTGGTGAGGTGGGGGTCGGCCTCTTCTCCCAGGTATCTAATGACAGGACTAGAAGGAATGGCTTCTAGCTGCACCAGGGAAGGGTTAGGTTGGATGTTAGAAAAAGCTTCATCTCCAGTAGTGTGGTCATGCACTGGAAAAGGCTGCTCAGAGGCGTGGTATTATCTTGGTGATAGATGGACAGTTGGGCTAGATGATCTTGGAGGTCTTTTCCAACCTTAATGATAATATCATTCTATGAATGAATTGCTTATTCCACACAGGCATTCCAAAAGATCATGAGGAAGCTGAAAGAAAAATCATATATATGCATATATACATATTTTTTCCCTAATACTACTTGGAGTTTAGAGGTTATCTTAATGTCTTAGCTGAAGTTTACTTCTAAAATGAATTTTATTTCTCTTTATTGCTCAGGTGAATTGTCAACACAGTATGTCCAATAAACACTTATTACAGCTGTCTTTTGTGCCTGAGAAGGTTATAATTATTGCAGTGTAAAGCTGATGGTCATGACCTCTTAAAAATGTAGCTAAAAGAAGTGTCTGTTCTGGGATTCCTCTTCCCAGTTTTCAGGCATGTTAAAAGAATTCAAAATAAATCAGGGAGAATGAAAGGGAAGAAAAAAATGATGGAATTATAAACTAGTAATAAGTGGCATAAATCAGTGTTATTTTCTCTACCTCACTACAGTATTTTGTGATTAAGGGGAATTAATTTGTTGTTCATTTTATCATTTTGCTGTGTTTCTGCCACAGAAACTTGAATGGAGTATTAATGCTCAACATATACCATAAATGGCAGATACCATCCACCTTTTCTATGTGTTAGGCATCTACTGGTTAATCATCCCATATGTCTACTGATAACAACGTTTCTAATCTGTGAAAAAGGAAGATAAACTATTTTACTTGAAGTTCAAAGTTTCGTAAGACTATAGAGGACGAAAAGAAAGTACTTCTCAGTTCTGCTTTAATCTATATTTGTCACAGTAACAACTCGAGATGATTAGTTTTGTTCTCTGCTTTGCTTCAGTTAACAATATACAGTACAATTAAGTTAATATATGTATATTTTCAGCCTTGGTTTTCACGTCATATATTCTGTATTAACAAGCAAAAATTTGTATCATCTTTGCTTCTAATATTTAATAAGTATAAAAATAAATTACTGTATTCTGGTGTAAGTTCATAAACATTGCTTATGGACATGAAACTTGCTTGTTGTATACCAGAGTTTACGAAACTCTGTGTATTTGCCTGCTTTAGTAGATCCTTACAGCAGTCTAAGAAGTGTTTTTTAATTCACCGTCAGATTAAAATGTAGCAAGTTTCCAAGGTCTGTGTTAATAGAACATTTCTTTCCAAATCTTGAGCAGGGCCTCAGCAGAGGGGAAGAAGGTCATCATTTTAACCCATTATAAATAAGAGAAAAAAAAACTGTTACAAAGCACTTAATCTCAGCAAGCCATTTAACGTTTAAAATTTCCTTCAGTGTTCAAGGGCATTAATCACACTTTCACAGCACTTACGTAGAAACAGAAGTTCCAGCTCTGCATTGTTATGAGTAAGTTTTATTTTCCTAACAATGACACAATCAGTGTTAGTATGAATGTATGAACTTACTTAAGTTTGAGTTTTTCTGAAAGTTTTATAAACTGTATTCTAATAGAATGAAAATGGAATTAGGAATCAGAGTCAGATCTTACTATGTTGTAGTATGCTGGAGAATAACACATGAGGAAAATCTATAAATAGCTACACGCCCTAAATTCCTTTCATCAATATTGTGTTATCTACTTTGGTCTCACAATTCATTTATTTTATCTATTTCATCCTTATCAATTTCATCCCATTTCCCATATAACTTCTATTGCTTCCTCATTCTCATATAGATGTCTTTACTTCATGCCTGTCCCAGAAATCTCCATTTCAGCATTTCATAGAATCATGGAATGACTTGGGGTGGAAGGGATCCTAAAAATTTAGTTCATAACCCCTGCCATGGGCAGGATTACCACCCATGAGATCAGGCTGTCCAGGGCCCCATCCAACCAAGTCTTGAACACCTCCAGGGATGGCGCATCCATGGCTCTCTGGGTAGCCTGGGACAGTGTCTCACCACTTTGAGAAAATAATTTTCTCCTAACATCTAGTATTAATCTCTCCTCTTTTAGTTTAAAACCATTTCCGCCATCCTGTCACTATCTGCCTATATAAAATTCAGTATCTCTTCTTCGCCAGCACTTGTTCTCATGGGGGACTTCAACTTCCCTGATATATGCTGGAAATATAATACTGCACAGAGGAAGCAGTCCATGAGATTTCTAGAGTGTGTGGAAGATAGCTTCCTGACACAGCTGGTACAAGAACCTACCAGGGGAGGTGCCCTGCTAGACCTGCTCTTCGCTAACAGAGAAGGACTAGTAGGAGATGTGAAGGTTGAGGATTGTCTTGGCCAGAGTGACCACGAAATTGTAGAGTTTGCTATTGTTGGTGATGCCAGGAGGGTGACTAGCAAAACTGCTATCCTGGACTTCCGGAGGGCGGACTTTGACCTGTTCAGAACACTTGTTGCAAGGGTCCCTTGGGACTCGCTCCTGAAGGATAAAGGGGTCCAGGAAGCCTGGATGCTCCTCAAGACGAAAGTCTTAAAGGCACAGGAGCAGGCTGTCCCTGATTCCCATAAGGTGAGCCGGAGGGGAAGAAGACCGGCGTGGATGAACCGTGAACTTTTGTTGAGACTCCAGGAGAAAAAGAGAGTCTATGCCCTCTGGAAGAAGGGACAGGCTGCTTGGGGAGACTACAGAGAAGTTGCCAAGATATGCAGGCAGGAAGTTAGAAATGCAAAAGCCCAGCTCAAACTCAGACTGGCTACTACAGTAAAAGAGAACAGAGAATCCTTTTACAAATATATTAACAGTAAGAGAAGAACTAAGGAGAATTTCTCGCCTTTACTCAATGTGGCAGGGAATGTGACCACTGAGGATAAGGAAAAGGCTGAGGTTCTCAATGCCTTCTTTACATCTGTCTTTAATAGCCAGGCCAGTTATCCTCAGGGTACTTTTCGCCCTGACCTGGCAGTCTGGAATGGAGCGCAGAATACACCCTCTGTGATCCATGCAGAGACAGTCAGAGACCTGCTGCTCCATCTGGACTGTCACAAGTCCATGGAGCCAGACGGGATCCACCCTAGGGTGCTGAGGGAGCTGGCGGAGGTGATTGCCAAGCTGCTTTCTCCCATCTATCAGCATTCCTGATTATCTGGAGAGGTCTCAGAAGATTGGAGGCTTGCCGATGTGACTCCCATCTACAAACAAGGCCGTAAGGAAGATGTGGGGAACTACAGGCCTGT
>WBMW01006397.1:80862-105878 GCA_013396635.1 Penelope pileata | reverse complement strand
TGAGTTATTTTTTACATTATATTGTGCTAGGAGCCCCAGGCCTGCACACAGTACTCCAGATGAGGCCTAAGGAGGGCAGAGTACAGGGGGACAATCCCCTCCCTTTCCCTGCTGGTCGCCCCTCTTCTGATGCAGGCCAGGATACTGTTGGCCTTCTGGGCTGCAAGAGCACACTGCTGGGTCATCTCCAGCTTTTTGTCCACCAAGACCCCCAAGTCCTTCTCAGCAGGACTGTTCTCAAGGAGTTCTTCTCCCAGTGTATGCATATCTGGGATTGCCCTGACCCAGGTGCAGCGCCTTGCACTTGGCCCTGTTGAATCTTGTTAGGTTCACATGGACCCACCTTTCAAGCCTGACCAGGTCCCTCTGGACGGCATCCCTTCCTTCTGTTGCATCAACTGCACCACTCAGCTTGGTGTCATCAGCAAACTTGCTGATGACAATCCCACTTGACTCAATCCCACTATGTCATTGATAAAGATGTTGAAGAGCACTGGTCCCAAAACAGACCCATGCAGGACAAACCACTCGTGACCGTCCTCCATCTGGACATACAGCCCTTAAACAGAACCCTCTGGCTGTGATCATTCCACATAAATGGGATTTCACTTCACAAGTGCCTTTTCCTGGTCTTTCCTCCAAAGTGTGTTTTTAATAAAATAGTCATTAGACAAAACTCTAATGTGATGACTGGAGCAGAGCTTAAAAAACAACAGTATTTATTGTCTGCTGGTGTGGAGGCTTGTGCTGCTCACCATGGTGATCCCCGCCTAGCAGGTATATGCAGGTCTTCATGGACTGCTCCAGAAACGTGCCTCCACCCAGGTTGGCCACCTGCTCAAACCAAGAAAGATGTACCTGAAAGAGGTAGATTATGGTGAGAGCTCCCATTGCCTAACCTGCCAGCCCAGGCCCTCCAGGTAGCTCCTCCAGAAGCCAGGCAGAGGCCAGAGGGCAGATAAGCAG
Source organism: Penelope pileata (assembly GCA_013396635.1). Lineage (NCBI taxonomy): Eukaryota > Metazoa > Chordata > Aves > Galliformes > Cracidae > Penelope > Penelope pileata. Next base: position 104,912 of record WBMW01006397.1, on the reverse strand, counting down.
TGAGGTGCTCTGCTCTGCAGGACACGATGGGACTCGTGGGGAGGGAAGAGGAGGGCACTGCCCCCACCACTTCATACTCCACTTTTATTCTGGTTTCTGACCTTCAAGGAAACACTTGTTTTCAAATCTGTGCTCACAGCTTCCAAGTCTACTGAGGGTGCCACGGATACCTCAGGAGTGTGGACCAGCACCTTCTCCACCAGGGCTGCTTCTGCTTCTGACGACAGTACACTTTTCAGTACAGGACAAACATGATTTGATATCTACTGTTTAATAGTTTCATTCTGAATTGAAAATTTGGAATAAAAAATGAAATGACAAATTGGATTCCCAATGCTTTTTCAAGAACAGTTACTCAACAAAGTACATAAATGGGATTCAAAGTATCTCCAGTCACTCCCTAGTGAGTGCTCTGACTGCACAGACACAGATTCATACTCCTTTTCAGTCTGTCTCTTTGGCCTACTTAATCTTTAATTATGCTGTGGCAAATGCAAGGCCTATGGTAGAGGGGTAGGGAGTGTGTCAGGGTTAGGAATAGGCTAGAGGCCACCCTGAGCAAAAGCAAGTCTCCCCTCAGTGCCCTTTTGGCAAGCAGATTTTATTCCACTCTGGCTATTGAGAGGATGTCATTTCACAATTTCTCACTCATCAATCAGTTCACAGTCAGCCCCTGGAATATACAGGTCCCTACACTGGTTCTAGCTGTAAATGTAGTTAAGAGCGATGTGATGGGATGTTGGTATCAGTAACTCTTGCCTTGTGAATGAGCTTGCAGTACCTGGTTAAGTACTTTTAGTACTGTAAAAGAGACAGAAGCAGATTTGCTTTACATTCTTCTTTAAGGAAATTAATATATTTTGAAGTGCCTCTACAAGCACACCTACCAAAACAAAGAAAAAATTCACAAAGAATGCCAAATAGCTACAAAATAAGAGCATTGTCTTCATTCTTGGATCTGAGACAGATGGGAGTCTGTTAAAAAAAAAAAAACAACAAAGCTCTTCAGAATGTCAGGACAAGCCTGAAGGATAGGGAAGAGAAATTATAGCCTGCGGGTGAGGGAGGGACATGGAAGCCCTGATGACAGAGTGCATGCATAAAAAGATTCTGAGTACTGTAGTACCGAATAGGCAGTTTTAAATTCAGCATAAAGGTAGGTGAGCAGATTTTTGTGTGCAGAAGTACATTCCTTGCTCCAAGAAAATAAGCCATTGAGATGAAATTTAAAACATTCGAATGATAAACAGAGAGACCATAGTGCAAGCAAAGACAGGAAAAAATGACTTGATTCTTACTCAAAGGCCTGACTTTCTCAAGTCACAACTTTTCTCACCATGAAGAGAAAAGAGGAAAACGTTGAAATAATGTAGGTTTGGGTAGGTGCAGCAAGGGAAAAAACAAGTAGTAGGTGCAGACTTCATATGCAGGGATAAGCGTGCAAAGGAATAGAGAAACACACAATAACCATTGTTTCCCAAAAGAGGTTAATTTCACTAGATACTCTCTGCAACATGAACTATCTAGCACTTAAAGACATTTAAGATGCTGTTCCAAGCAACCTTTAAGGACCTGACCCACACTCTTGCAAATATTTTTTCCAAAAAGAATGACAAGCTCTCCAAAGCTCTTGTGCTGAAATTTTTCACAGAGTGAAATTCTTCCCAGTATCAACTACAACTAGGTCACTAAGGCTTTTACTTTCGCAATGATCAGATTAGAGCAATGTCATCAGTAGCACTTAAGCAGATACACCATCACTAACTGTAGCATTCAAATGTTTGAAACAGAGCATTTTAGTGTTCACAAGAGGGAGCCAAGGAATCATGTTAAGGCCATCTCCTTATTTTGTGTTAATTGCTACAAAAAGAACTCTTTGCCAACATTCAGTATTTAGTATTCTCTCAGATTTCGAAGCATGTGAAACAAACCCAAAGTTGCAATCCAACTTATGATAGGTAATAATACTTGAAAAACTAAAGGTGATTTAAGCACGGTCAGAAAAAAAAACAAAACTGCAAAAAGATCACACAGACCATGCCTGAACATTTACACTTCTTTATCTAGTCATATGACCAATATTTATCATCTTACAGCTTGGTATCAAAAAGACAGACACTCTAAGAAGCAGTTCTACATCCTTACAATGTTCATGTCTCTTGACTGAGAAAAATGCAAGGGTCTGACACACATTGTTTGCCTACAGTTGAAAATCCCTCTACTTTTCTACCTTTTGCTGAAAACACTTTGTTTAACAATGTTTTATTTTGTTTGTTTATGACTGTACTAGATCTTTGTGACTATGATGCTTCTGTTACTTCTTTGAAATTCTCTGCAAGCTGAACAGCCATTTCTGTTTATTAGAGCTCATTGTAGAAGTAATCAATATAGAAATTGCAGGCAGATCTAGGCATAAAAGACCCCTATAAAAACACACGCAGCTCCTTTCTTATTCTAGTCTTTCCCTCTGATTTGGCTGTACACTATCTACAACTCCTTTTAAACTAGCTGTTCAATAAAGTACTCATTTTTATAATGTCTTGTGCACTGTATCACAGCTTCAATAGTTTCAAACAGTACTCAGCAGAACAGTATAATGCAAGTTAGAGACACTTCAGAAATTCCATACTATTGGTAAAACTCAGCTATTAAGAATATTCACGTTATGACTACGATCTCATTTACCACAATGAGTCTCACTTGACTCCTGTCCCCTCCACTCAAAAAGAAAAACAAAACTCCAAAAGAACAACGAAAAAAAACCCAGACACACACACACAAAAACCAAACAACAAAGCAAACAAAAACCATAAAAACAACAAAACCAACAAAACTAATCAAACACACAGGATCTTCTTCCAAGAATCAGTGAAATTTTTTGACATTAAAAACTAGAGTGTAGGTTAGGTATCTCCAGAAAATGACCACATCTCCTCTTACCTTGTGTAAGGGAAACATGAGGTCACAGCCTGAATTAGTGATTGAGCACCTGGTGAAGGGCGGTGGCTGGCCTAAGGAACACCTGTGTCCCTCCATGTGACCAGGAGGGGTGGACCCAGGGTGGGACTATCCTGGGCTTATTTAAGAGCCAGCCACCAAGGGGAAAGGATCTCCTGTGTGGGACTTGACTGTTCCTCATCTTGGTGGGAGATCACGATTGTGAGTAAAAAATCTTTTGTTTACTATCATTAAACCTTTAATACTTTACCTGGGATTGCTTCTGTGATTGCACCACACCTTGCATGTCAGCAGTTCAAAACCAGCCTGTCTCAGTAATGAGTGAATGCTGTAACCTTCATAAAAGTATTCAGTACTTGATATAATACACCATGAAATCTCATTGCATTCTAAGCTTTTAACACCAGAACATTCTTCTACTCTATACAGAGATAATTTTAGTACTTTAAAAAAAAAAAACCTTAAATATTCACTTTTACACATGTCCTAACAGAAGAAACAGAAAGCTCAGAAGGAGGAAAACAAGCATAAACTGCTCATCTATTTTTGGATGAAGATGGCTTTAAAATAGAACAATAAAGGGACTAAATGTGTAAGCATCCAATGAGATAACAAAATATGGCAGAAGACTAGAGCTGATTGGAGACTACGCACAGAAAAATACAAGTTATTTATTACAACAGAAATGCCAGCAAATTGTTAGCTGTGTTTAAAACAGTGTCAGACACTGTAATCTCTAGAGTTTGTCTCCTAGCTCAAAGACAAATAGGAACAAGGGAACTAATGTTAAGGAGCATGCTTACAGTACGTGCTTAGCCTGTGCCAGGTACAAGTGCTTTGGCTCCTCCCAGCTGGTGTCCCAAACACACTTGGGCTGCAGGGCAGTCAGGGCAGCTTAGCTGCAGGCTGCTCTGCTCTGCTTCTGCTCAGAGCTGGGATTCAGGAGATTACCGGTTTATGTGGAGAATCCATGGGAGATGAAGCTCCCCCAGGAGGGCTCGCTCTACTCCAAGATTCTAGTCATAGCTGCAGAGGAAACTAGATGGCGTGCCAGGAGTAGGATATCCTGCTAGCTCACCAGGCAGAACTCAGCTCCATATATGTACTACCCTAACTGGAGAGTATTAACATGTCCTTTGTGAATTGCAGAAGGAACTGCAAAAAGGTTCAAGCCTATTCAATTTTGTTTTCTAATTTTCTGTCAGAATTATTGAAGCAGGGCCTCGGCCCTGGTTTGGTTACTTGTACAGTGTATGTGTGCTGAGTTAGATACTAACAGAAACAGTGTATGTATGTGTGCTAAGATGGCTACTAACAAAGTCCTTCGCTTGCAATTATTTTGTGACATTAATGACCACAGCAGGGGTGCAGTGCGAATGATAAGCAAGACCAGTTTGAGTGAGCCTCCTTAATAAGGGTGGACAAAACAAAGAAGCAAGGTGTCCAATGTATCATCAACTCAAGGCTAACAGGTGTTCAAGATGGCTGAGCGGGCCAAAGTTGCGATCTTGGTACCCATAAATCACTTATAATGAGCATCTACCTACTGAGCATGTGCCAGTGTGGGAAGTTCATCCAAAGGACAAGTGAGGAAGACTATCAAAAGACCACCCAAGGAAGAAAAGACCACCAAAAAGGGGACTGTAGTACCAGCAAAGGACACTAGATTATGGCAAAGACTGAGGAATAAGAGACTGAACACACTATAAATCATTTTTCGGAGTAGGTGTAGACATGCTAATCATCTTTAAGAGAAATAACGAATATGTACCACTAGTAGGAATATAATCAGCTCGGAATTCTGTAATGGGTAGCAGCACTTATGGTGGGGCTATCCCCAGTGCTGCCCGGTGCCGCTAATAAAGAATACCTGCTTAAGAGTGAGAATCCTTGCTGTAGAGTCTATTTCTTTATTTCACTACGATAAATACTTGTAACATGAACTCACAAAGAATGGCAGATTCTGTATAAATTTGAGATGGAACTTCCTCTCTGTCATCTTTAAAGGGCTTTTATTAATAAGTATCAGTTATTTCTGTTACAGATGAGTTGAATCCATCAGTCAATTGTTTCAGATATCTGTATTTTTCCCCCTTGACAGTTTAACAGAGCTCACTAAGTTGTAAAACAGAGACTCCAATTTGAAAATAAGCTTAGTGGAAGATACACTATAACAGAAGTTGATTTATTTCCTAGTTGAGCAGAGACCATCTTCTTCCCCCAAAATAAAGTATGTGACACCATCCTTCTATACTGTCTCCAAGTTGGCTGATTGATATCAGCAGTGAAGCTGCCAAGGGACAACAAGGCAGAAGTATAGAGAGTAGGTTTTCACCCCGTGGAGTTGTGCCCCAGGGCAATCCACTGTTATCTGTGAAACTAATGACTTGTCATTACCATACAAAAAGCTAATTTTGTATTGGATAGAGTTCTCTTGTTTTGCTTTAAGCCAGATTTGCATATTCTTTGTTAGTTGGGTTTTCTACAAACGTGGCTTGTTTTGGTTATGTCTACACTGCCTTGCAGATACAGATCCAAACCTGCACTCAGGTCCAAGTTCATCCATGCCAGAAGTCCACGGACTTTGGGCAAGATTTGACTGTTTATAATACGACAGTGAATCTTACACTAGTGTGAAACTATTAGAATTAGCTTTTGCAGTTTGCAAAAAAGAATGTGGAAAAAATTAACTAAAAGCCCATCACTCAGTCTGTTTGTGTGATTAAAAAAAGTGTTGTATTAACAATAGCATGTTCCCGGTTATTAGTGTGATCCCAAGCCTGCTCTCTGATCAGTGCCTACTGCCAGTGTAACTGCTGCCTCAGAGACGCTGTGAAGAACCTAATGCATGTTTCCTATAAGCCATTTTTTGTGGTTGTAGTTCAAGATCCAATAGTACTGTACAGACAGCATTTTCCTTCTAGGTCTCTGCAGGAAGAAGTGTGATAAAGAAAAAAAGAACCCACCTATATAAACTTAGCATGATATGCACTACATAAACTAGGATGATATTCACATTTCTTCTGTTCCTCAGTATGAAATACAAGGATTGTACTTCATTCAAATTATACACACGCACAAGAGGACAAAAGCCATCACAGGTAGGTAACACCCAGAGAGCAAGAAACAAATTTCATAAACGTTATTCTCTAGCTTCTGCTGCAGGAGTGGAAAAGAAGCAAAGGCATTATCTGAATACGAGAAACAAAAATACTGCTTGATAACACTGGTGTTCTCAGCAAAATTCTCCTGGAAAAGCCTTCGGACACTTCACAGAGAAATCCAGTCCTTTTGTCAGACATGTCCCTTTTGTAGTTTTCTTCTTTTTAGAAAGCCCAGACATTTAATTTTTTTCGAACTACAGAGGGATGCCTGTTTAGGACTAAATGTGGACAGTCATACTGTGAATCAGATAAGCTGCATACTTGGCATACAAACAAAGAATTGGAAACTGTGATGTTTCCGGCTTCAGTTGCTTTCAGGTTGCCACTACAAGATCCTCTACTCTTCTGAAAAGTTCAACCTTTGAAAAGCTCCAAGTGCAGCTTCTTTTTGTGTGTATGTTATACAATGTCATGCAATGTATGTTTTAGGAAAATGTAGACAGTAACAATGTTCATCTGACATGATCTTCGCACCAAAGAGTACTTGAAAAGAAATTAGCTTTTGCAGTTTGCAAAAAAGAATGTGGAAAAAATTAACTAAAAGCCCATCACTCAGTCTGTTTGTGTGATTAAAAAAAGTGTTGAATTAACAATAGCATGTTCCCGGTAGTTTTTCTACATACGGGCTTTCCTTGCAAGGATCTCAGCTTCTCCAGTAGTAACACCTGCAGTGCTTCAACCTGAGACATCACAAAGCATGAAGGGCTGGTAAATGGAGCAAACATCTACAAAAATGAATATGTAGCCTATAAGGGGGAAACTGCCAAAGAAATAAAAAATGCACTTGAATCATTTTTTTTTTTCTAACAGGAAGGAAAGATGTTGTCACAGAAATCCAGGTATAAAACTCGCCAACCTGAGTAACAGGTTAGAAAGCTGACATTCCTGCAGTGCTGGATGCATGGGGAGATGTTCTCCTCCTAACGTGCACGCACAGGAGCTAAGGCACACACATTACATACATTTAACTTGTGAGTATGTATGAACATTTTCCATGAAGTGCCCGCGTATTGCAAGAATTGCTATACATATTAAAATCCAGTATAACATAAGTGCTGTGTTATCATGGGGTTCTTGCAAGGGGTCTTTGGTGGTCATCGTGTTACACTGGGCAGCATTCTCTGGCCAAAAGGTCTATGCTAAGTAGGCTTGGTCCCTTATTTGGCCAAATGAATTATTTAGAGAAACTGGCTGCTAAGTTTCTAACAATCACATCAACCTTTTCATGGTGCATAGCACTATCTGGTTTATGCAGACCAAACAGTGTACTTTCTCATGCCTTGTGGAATGTTGAGACCCTGCTTTTAGGCTCCAGATGTCCTGCTTACTGCTGGGTGTGAGTGTGATGTATGGAGCTTCAGTGGACAGAGCAAATTCTGCAGCACACAACAGCTAGAAAAATACTGTGCTGTAATGAGAGCTGCCTTAGAATGGTTCAGGGATGGTGCTTCAGAGAAGCTGTAGAAATAGTGATGAATTATGCTTCACTAATAAACTGGATTGCAATAGATGATGCAGGAAGTTTGTCCATAGGCATACAAGAGTTCATTTTTCCCTTATCAAGATTAAGTAGAACAGTGACTAAGAAAGACATATGAAATGAGGATCACATATTTTCCAGCCACTCTAGTCACAGATTTCAGGCAGTGACTTCTGCCATCTAGATATACTCTCCCACTTTCCTACTACTAAGTTCAATTAATTTTCTGCATGGAGATCAGAGTGTCTGTATGAAGTACAAACTACTTAATGATGACTTTAGAAAATGTAATTAATGCCTGCACCTTCTTTGATTTGATACATCGTAATCATCAGGCAACATCATTCTCAAAGGTGTACTATCAAGAGAAGAAGAAAGCCTTGAAGTAATTTAGAATTAATAGGCTTTGTTCAAGCAACTTTGTGAGAAGCTTTGAATTATTTTATGAAACTTTCAGGCATGTTTAAGTCTGTGCCAGTAAGAAACTGAAATCTTATTTCTAGTTTGAAGATCCCTGGAGAGTACAAAGTAGTAGTGAACATGCCACTTTTACAATAAAACTGGACATTATCTGTATGTGAAATCCAGAAAATACGTATCTGGAAGAAGATTCAGCTTCAGTAGCCTTGTCCCTAGCTGACATACTGCAGAAGCTGTAATTTCAGAATACCTGTAACCATCAAGTTCTGGAGATCTATCAATTCCTTGCAGAAACCCTAGAGGATAGTGAACCTGTTGCACAATATCAATTTTTCAGGCCTGCTGTAATTGAACTCTAATTTCCAACATAATACATAATGTATAAAAGCATTCAAACTTTTGCTTGCATAAAAAACACCATATTCACAGAGCTGTCTGCAGGCTTAGATGCTCACCTTGCAACCTGTGCTGAGTATTAGATGCAGCAACACAAATTCTTCCCTAGCCAATTCCAAACATGCTGGCTGTACAAAGGGCATGGAATGTTCTCTGTTAAAAAAAAAAAAAAAAAAAGAGTAGTAATAAAACAGGCCAGAAAGGAATGCCTCTGACACTTTCATTGTACCCTAAGCAGGCTTTTATACTTGTCCAGCTCTAACTAAGGAATCAAAAAGAACTTCAAGACAGAAGAAGCTAGAAAAGAACAGTCAAGAACAACACTATTCCAGTATTCTCAGTTGCTATGAGTTGCTTAGAGTCCCTCTGGAGTTAAAATTACCCACAAAGCTGACATGAGGACAAACACATTAAATGTTGTTAACCATGAGGTCCACATATGTAGATCAGATTTTCCTCTCACAGACTTGTTTCCAATAAGATGAGAAAACAGTCAAAGGAGTATCTGTCATCTGAATAGTAAGAATGTCCCAACAACTTCACAGTAGACTGCTTTAGATTATTCTTTGAAACTTTATTATCCAGTAAATAATTATGCAACCCTTAACAAAATGCCTTGTAAAGTCTTAATGATGCCAGATGTAATTTACTACTTATTCTTTTAATCTGATTTAAAAACCAAAAAAACAGATTTTTTTTCTTCCAAAAAGCTCTTAGCAATACTAGTTCTAACTAGCAGCTGAATTAATCAAAATGCAGTAATTACAAAAAAACTAAGTCTTATGCTGTAAATTGAAATTCTACAATACAGTTCAGAAGCTGGACCAATGAAGAATAAACAGATAGGTTTTTTGAGGCACTTGTGGGATTTGTAAAGTCTGAAGTAAACTTGACAGATCAGCCAATATAAGTTGAAATCAGCTGTCACTGAAGAAATTGATATTGCTTATGTAGATTTTTCACTGCTGATATGTTCTACATATTCTTCTATAAGGAAATTTTTATTTTTTTAATTGTTGTACTAAAAAGTATAACAGGATAAATTATCTTTGCTTAATCCTCCCACAGCTTTCTGAGTGCAGAAATATTTCAAAATACATTAACAACTGCAGAATCAAACATAAAAGTAAAACCTACCAACTTTAACATTGAAACTCACATCCTACATACTAGTATTTGATGCTTCTTTCATTTAGGAAAATATATGTATTTTTTCTTGGAAATATTGGTAACATTATAGAAATTATGTAAGAACTCTGATGAATCCTTTGTAGAAATGCTTCCCACATCAAATCTGCTGTTAAAAGTCACCTTCAGAAGATCATCTTTGAACCCTTCTGGTGTGACGTTAGCTCAGCTGAAAAAGGCACTTTAACTCCATTTTCACAAATGTTAAATAAAATTTATCTATTAATAGGTTGACATGAACATATAAGGTGACTATACAACAGCCCAGTAGTTCCTCTCTCACAGATCCCACCGAACACTGCCTTACAAAGCAGCTTACAGCTCTGGATGAAAATCTTTCCAGAGATGGTGTACTGTAGGCATTGGAGGAACTATAAGAATTTGATGCACAATCAGACTGAAAAAGCCACCAAGGGAAAGTGGTTATGTAGAAATGTATTCTCCATAAATTCTAGACATGTTAAATTTGACTCTTGATCCTCCTTACTGCAGAAGAAGTAAGTTTCCTTCTGAAAGTTCCGGTAGTTTACCTTCCTTTGTATAAACTCTGTTTGATACATGCATTTTCCACTACTCCAAGGAAAATATGTGCAGACTGAAAAACAATTTCTGAAAGAAGGTCTCCAACATGTGAAGAACTAGACATGTTTGCAGGCTGTTTTGCTTTAGAACGGTGCTTTTCTTTCCCCAGAAAGAATTAAAGACACCCCACCCTCTAGATCAATATACTTTTAAAAATTTTTTATTAAAGTAACAAGCTATTCCATTCTGAGTATACATTATTTCAGAAAGTATTTAATTAGTTCTGTACCTAATATGTTACGTGTGGCTGAATTAAAACTAAGAGAATTATCACTATGATAAACCCTGAAACTGAATTTTCCTTTTACCAGAAATAGTGTGGTACAAGAGATATAGGTAAATTACTGTAGTGTGCAGATTCCAGGGTGCATTTGTGCTATCTAAGGTGATGTGATTCTGCTAATCTGTGTATGGATGCTTAAGTTTTAGGAGAGTGAACACTGACATTCAGAGTCTCTCCTGATAGACATTCTTAATGCATACAGACTGAGGTCCCAGCATCTGTGCTGGTAAGGGTAACGACACATCTTACCCATGTTCTGTAATGTTATGAAGTGATGAAATGACAGCACAGTTCTTCATTTTCGACTACTCTGCAGACAGTAAAAAAGCTGGAGATTTTATCATAACTTTGGCAATATTTTTGTTTTTCTTTTTTTTCTCCCTTCCATATAGGTCCCACTTCCGGAGTCCCATGATTTCAGAAAAAAAAAAAAAAAAAAAAGAAAGCTTTCATTTAAAAAGGAAGAGAATTTTCTATGCTACACGTTCATAAATAAGAACATGAAAATGTAGTTTCACTACATACTAAACATTAAAAAGCAAGACTAATAACTGTTCAGACTCTCAGGATTTCAAAATTAGAAATAATGTTAGTCCTAGTTACATAGCTTTTCGCAATTTTTTGCTGAAGCTCTCTTTTCCTCTTTTAAAACAATACATAAAGATTAAATGAAAAACAATCTTGAAAGTGAAAGGAAGCTATCACATTTAAATTTTCTAAAGTTTATTTAAGTTGATTAATAAGTATATGGTGTGCTGTTTAACATAAATGACTTCCCTCCATCAGGAATACAATCAGTAAGCTTTAGGCCACTTTAATTGTTTATCTTACACTGTCTTTCAGTTCTCATCTTCAGTGTTACAAACATATTTCAATTAATATCGATCAATCAATGAACAAATAAATTCAGAGAAGCTGGGTTTGTGTGGACTACCTGAAAAAACTGCAGTAGAGGAAAGCCATAAAAAAGGTCAGTTGAATTAGACAAAGTCAATAAGCAGTCACCAAAACCACAGCCAAATCCAGAAAAGCATTATCTCCTGCAGCACACATTACTTCCCCCAGAGCAGGAACCACACATACCCTAATTTCAACGATGTAAACAAGACCTCAGCTTCTCCAGCCCACTTAGTGCTCCCATTGACTGCTGCTAATAACCAAGCAAGTACAGCAGCACAACAGAGACCTTCCTGTATAGTTTCCTGTATTCAAGACCTCTCATGATTTTTATCTTTGCAATGAAAGAAAAGCTATTTTTAAGAGTTTATAGGGTTGGGAAAATGCCAAAGTCATGAAAAAGAAACACTCAGAATGGCTTGGGTTGTAAGGGACCTTAAAGATCATCTATTTCCAAAATGTATCAGAGGAGGTCTTTTTCATGATATTAAAGCAGTGGTGAGACAGCATGCCTTCAGCATAGTAAAAATGATGCATAATAACTGTTCTCATATTGAATTAAGATCAGAAGCTGGCTTACTTTTTTCAGGTACATTACTGTAATGAAAGATATCACCTCTCTCAAAATCTAGTCTTGCTTGAAACATTTAAAACATTTTCTGCATTTTGAAGCAAAAGCCTACAAAAGAAACCCTGTGATAGTGTCTTGGTTTCAGCCAGGACAGAGGTAACTTTCTTTCTAGAAGTTGGTATGGTGCTGTGTTTTGGATTTAGGATGAGAATATTGTTGCTCACACGCTGATGTTTTAGTTCTTGAGAAATGCTTACACAGACCCAAGGACATTTCAGCTCCTCACACTGCTTGCCATCAATGGGCTGGGGGGCACAAGGGCCTGGAAGGAGACAGAACTGGGACAGCTGATCCAAACTGGCCCAAGGGATATTCCACACCTTACAGAGTCATGCTGAACAATAAGAGCTGAGGGAATTGGCTGGGGGGCCACAAGTGCCTGGGGACAGGCTGAGCATCAGGCAGCACGTGCTGAGTAATTGCATTGTGCACCACTAATTCTGTTCACTGTTCTTGTGTTTTTTTTTTTTTTTTCTTTTAAATTGTCCTTATCACAAGTTCCTGCATTATTTTTTCAGTTCTCTCCCACATCCCACTATGGGAGCAGAGTGAGTGAACTAGTGTGGGGTGTTAAGCTGCCTGCTGGGTTACGCCTCAACAAATGGAGTGGCTTACACTGGTACCATGATGAGCTTTATTTCTACTTTAACAGACTGCACAAAAGCTTATAGATGTCTCTACACAAGGTTTCAATTTAAGCTGTGTTTTAAATGAAGTATTGTTTTTTCGCTATATTTTCCATTAAAAAATACCTATTTTGTTCAGGCTTTGGGGTGGGGGAAGAAGGCAAGGGAAGAACTGTTAGGCAAAAATCTGCTTGGCTGACATTCTGGCTGTCAGTTGCTGATTAAAGAACCTTGCCACATGAATGAAGCCTTTTCTGAGATGACCCATACTGCATAATCTGCAACCCTGCACAAAATTAAAACCTGCACACTAACAAATGCTCTCACTGCATGATCAGCATAGCCAATCTCAATAATCAGTGCTGAAAGGAAGCTAAAATTTAAGAGTAACAACCAAGCTGCTTTATCTACAGCTCAAATCCTAGTAAGCAACATTAAGCATTTCATAAAGGGCAGAATTCTCAATAGAGACTATATACTTAATCTAGCAAATTGTCTGCTAGGAGGTGAGAGGAGATACCAGGACTCACAGCCATTCAGGAGTATGCAGACCTTGCAGAGTAGGCAATTGCAGAGCATGCGGATTGCACAATCAGCCTGTAATTTTAAATCCAACCAAGAGGTCAGTTCAGTTAAATCCTTCAGAGAGAGCAAGTCAAAGATAAATGTTTGGGGAAGACAACAGAATTCAGTTTTGTAGTCTTGTAGCAGCATTCAATACAACGCTTTGGCTTTAAGAAACGCATGTTATGTGTTTCTCATAAGATTAACTGAGACAGGATATACTGAAAATGCAGAATGCATATACACTAGCACATCTTTCTGAAAGTGCTCTACAGATTAGTAGCACATAATTTCTGGCCTTCCAAATTCATCTCTTGGCCTTATTTGCAAAACTTATGTCTGAATTAATTCTGATTTTTCACCTATGTGCCAGTGTTTACTTTAATGCTCTTCCACTTTAAAAAGTTCACATCTTTAAACAAGCGTTGTCTCCTCTTTGAAGTTCCTCGAAAGTTAGAAAAATCTAGCTGGAGTATAATAAGGTCCTGACAATTTAGCTTCAGCTACTGAAAGCCACAAAGCACCCTCTCTGAAATATGCCTAGCTGCCACCCCAAGAGGTTTACAGTCACTTTTCATTGTTTGTTCCTTTTGCCTGTTCTCACATGCATGTATTAACTTTTCATAAAGTGAGCCGATTTTATAAAAGCATGCCTTCAGCCAAGGAAACAGCTGGATCACTCGTGTCTCTTGGTTATTTGACTGTTTTAGTTGTTAACAGAATAAATGAACAATAATGAGTAGGCTTTAAGAACACGCAAGTGGTTGCAACACAAAAGGTGCTGTAAAAAGTACAACGAATTATAATCTGGATTTTTCTTCAGCCAATAATCAAACATCACAGCAACTTTCCAAGCTCCATCTACTTTCCTTCTGCCATGAAAACTTTTACCAAAGAACTTTCAGATAAATAAACTATCCATTTCTCCTCTAACAGAGATTTTATCAAAATAAATGTTTAACTGTAATCTAGAATACGGTTCAACATATGAATCCTTGTTCCAATACAGTTCACATTACGATGTTGAGAACAAGTCAACATTCCTTTCTAGAAGTGAGAGAAAAGAATTACAGAAAGAAGAAGATACTCTGGCTGTTTATGGATGGAGTAGATTAGTCTTATTATTTGAAGTTTAAATAGAGATACCTTTCCTGAAGTTTCTAAATAATCATCTGTCACTGTTTCAAAATGCAGGCAAACGTGAAAGCTTTTTTTTGTTAATGTCCCCAATATTCAGTTTTCTCACAATTTGCTATCGCCTACCCTGTCATTTCTAAAACCTCTTATTCCAACGCTTCCAGTTATCTAGCAACCCAGCATTAGTACTTGAGGAATAATCAAGCACTAGAATATTATGGTAAACCAAACCTCAATGCAGTGAAATTCTTTGAGGGCTGTTAGGTTTTTTGCTTGATCAGTTCCTCCAAATTCTGCTTCCTGTTTGCCTTCTCCCCCTTCTGTTGCTTTCTGGCTTTTGTACCTCATAATGTGAGTGTCAGAAAACAACAGCTCACTCAGGAGTAGTTCAATAATTGTTTCTTTTCTACCCATGCAGCAGGTAAGATAAGGGCGGGATGTAATAAATGAGTTGAGAAGGAATCCTGCAAAGCATGTCCTTGGATTGCTTTGATGTTCTATCCAAGATAACTTAGTGGGAAAGGTAGGAGCCAGTCCTAAACAGGTCATACAATCTGTACAATCACTCAAAACAAATAATCAGCCAGAGGCTCTAGTTTCCACTGGGTGATACCTGAAAAGGCTACAGCTAGATCCCAGCAGTTCCATTCCTGCCTGCTGGCAGTTTAGCCATAGTTTTCTACATAGACTTGCCCAACATAAACCTGGCCACAATGTGTCCAGGTGGACAAAACTTGCCTCACCAAAAGGTAAACATCAGCTTTTCTTTCTCCTACAGTGAGGATGCCCGTCTCACCAGCCACTTCAGGAAGAGCTACTTGGAGCCACAGACCAGCTCCTTTACATCTTAAGACAGGGAGGGTAGCCTTTTCTTCCTTCTCCTTTTTCCCTCCTGTCAAAGAAATAAGTCTCCTCAGGCCTAAGTGGTCAATTTTAAAGAGTTTTCAAGCTCCAAACAATTTTTTTCTTCCATTAAAAGCTGCCATTCCTGACCAGCTTTACCTGAGCAGGATTCACTCTCCGAATCCCATCTCTCCATGCTGTTGCAGCAGGCTGACAAGGCTGTGGGTTCAATCTCAGAGCATTTTGGTACTGGCTGTCAAATGGCTCCAGAGAACTGTGGGTTGTAGCTAAGTCTCAAAAGCAGTGGACCTACAGTATCACTGTACATTGACTACATAAACATATATATGTGACTCCCTATTATACATGAGCAAAGCAACATGAGAGACAGAGAACTGAAGATCCCATCCCAATGCTCCAAGCATATAAAGGGCATTCAGGCTGTCAATAGCAGAAATGGCTCCTACTTGCATGTGGCCCTGTACAGCCAGCAGGAATCCCAAGCCTTTCCCTCACACATAATATGTGTTTAAGGAAACAATTCTGTTTCCAGTCCTTCACCACTATTTCTTAAGGGGTTTCATGATGGAAAGTTTTAATCTGAAGGACAAGGCAACGCTGTTGGGGGACATGGATGGCAGCATGGATGGCCACATGAAGATGTGTAACATGTGGGACTTCTGATTTAACTCTTGCTTCACATAAACTCCTACAGCTCTGCCAGCATGGGAGAGCTAAAATGATGTACGAGCTTCATTGCTGTGACCTTTCTGCATTATTGATACAAACCTTAAGTGCAATTCAGCTTCTACATCAGCTGAAGTAACTGTGTCTTGACAGGGAGGAGGCAGCAAGTTCCCCATCCTGAAGACCCTCCTTCAAAGCATGTCACCAGGCCAGATTTTATACTGCAAAACTCAAACTCAATTTTTTTACCAAGTAACAAGGACACGTACATATCTATTTCTATGTGTAAGTGCCTTCATACACGTGTACATACAAAAATAAATGCATTACAGCATCCTGAGCAATTAAGGCAAGATTTTGGAGGCTCAAGGCATCAAGTCCAGAAAAACACTTGCTAGAAAGTGCTCCCCAGGCACCACACCTGACCCAGGCGGCTCAGCGCAGAGCCCTGAACAGCCTTCACTCTCATACAGTATAACTCAGCTGCCTTAAAGCCACTGACCCTCAAAGCGAGGCTTTGCAGGAGATCAGCAGTCAAAGGGCACAGGAAAGCCGCGCTCTTTCCTGGGCGGCCGTCCCCAGCCGCTCCGCGGCGCCTTCGGGCGGGGGTGCGCTCGGCCAACGGCGCCTTCAGCCCCAACGCCGCGCAGGAAACCGCCCCCTGCGCTGCCCGGCCGAGGTGGGGGAAGCCCCCCCACCGCCGACCGCTCCCACCTACGCGCTCCCGCCCTCCCTCACATAAAGCCGCAGCGGGGCCACCGCGCGCGCGTGCTACCGGTACGGTTGGAGTGTCGGCTGCCGCCTGACAGTTGCTGCGCTCGGGGCGGCGGGCTCGTTTCCGTTTTACTTCGGCCCCTCTCGCAGCCATGGCAGCCGCCCCTCCCTCCGAGCCGCTGCCGTCCGCTCTGGAGCCGGCCGCCTGCCTGCCGCTCGCACGGCGCCGGGCGCGGCGGGGCCGCCCCANCACCCGCGGCAGCTGTTGCGGCTGTTGCTGCTCTGCCTCCGCCTCTCGGGCTGCAGCCCCGCAGGTGAGTGCTCCTTCCTCGCCGCTGGGTCCTGGCCTGGGTCCCCTCGCCCCCGCAGCATCCCTCGGGCGCCTCAGGAGCCCTGCCCTCAGCTCCCGGGCGTCGAGCTCCCGGGCGCGCCCCGCTGCTCCCCCGCTCACCTGGCACCGCTCGGGGCGCGGCCGGGGTCTGCCCGGCTGCCGGCCCTCGGGCTCGGCCCCCCGCGCTGCCGCCCCACTGCCCTGCCCGGGAGCCGTTGCCCACTTGGTGACCCTAAGACCGAGGACTTTGAGCGTACGAGTGGAGGGCCGGGGGCTAAGACAGTGCTGCGCTGCTGCCGTTCTTTTACCAAATAGCATGTTAGTGAGGTCATGGAGAAATGCCAAGTGCCTGTAAGTTCTGAATGAAGCTAATTTATTGAAACATCGGTGGGCCCAGGAAGGTTTGAAGAGTGCTTCTGCCTGGAGGAAGGGGTGGAGTCACAGTCCCTAGAGGTGTTCAAGAAACATGGAGATGTGCAGGGGGACGTGGCTTGGTGGGCAATATTGGTTGTAGGTGATGACTAGATGATCTTACAGGTCTTTTCCAACCTCAGTGGTTCTGCAGTCTTGGCTAGGTGGGCAGCTGTGCATGCTGTGTGAGCGCTGCTGGTGGCCTGGCTGCGTTTTGCCTGTGCAGCACGTGAATAGTTTGGTGACCCTTGGTGCCTCTGTCAGGTTCCCCAGCGCCAAGAGGAGTAGTGCTGTTCCCTCTGCAGTGACAATCTCCTTAAGTTTGTAGTAATCTCACAAGAAAATGTGACAGAAAATGTCTTGTGGTTCTTAAAGCTTGTGCAGAATGTGCACCAAATCCAGGGAAATAGTATGTTATTACTCGTTCATTGGTAAGTAATTTGCAAAAACATAGTTAAGCATAGGGAGTTAAGCATCCACACACAGGCTCCAAAGGGAAGTTCTGGCGACCTTGGAGGCAGGTATAGTGGCGCTGCCTTCTAATGAAGCCCAGAACACTGCGTTCTGGGGATGTGCAGGTTGAGAAGCTTCAGTCAAAACAAGGTTTGTAGTGGAAGTGGCTGGAGTAAGTGCCATGTGCACAAGGCCTGAGCTGTAGAAAGCTGGGCTAGGTATCGCTCCACAGCTGGTCCAGCTGATCAGGCTGCTGCCGAAAGGCCTCCTAGATGTTATTTTGGGATAAAAGTAGCTTGAGCACAGTTCTTAGTATTCTGTTGTTTTTGTCTTTTTTCCTTACTGTTTAACTGCTGTGAAAACTTCAAACTGTCACTTCTATTCTGCACTGGGTTTGGGTTGATTTCTAGCTATTAATTGTCAGGACATAAAGCTCTTCAGAGCTTGCTGCTGCCTTTGGTTGCCGTTCCAGCTGCCTAGTTTGGTTGCAGCATGTGCTGCCAGATTCCTTTAGAAAAAGCAAATCCACCACGTCTCATCTGATAGCTTCTGCCCCTAAAGATAGCAAGTAGCTTCGTGAGAAGAGGATACACCTGTTTTCCTAGACTTCCCTGTTGGATTTTTCTGTTTTGCCCTAAAGGAACGGCTTGTGTTGGGGCATTTGGTAGCCCTTGGTTTGGGTCCTCTGGTGCCTTGTGGGAGCTCAGACTGCGGCTTCTGCCTTCCAAGTGTCACTAGGAGCTTCTGGCTGCCAGTTTGGGAAGCTGCTGAATGCATGTGCACTTCCACAGGGAGTAATTGATACTAAATTAATTGACATTAAACATTAAATCAATGACGCTAAATTAAACCAAGTATTATCTCAGTCTTTCCCTACTCAGCCACACTTTTTCTGCTGCATTTTTGTGAAGATTTTTAAGTGGAACAGGGTGTTCTTAGGATTCAAAGTGAACAAATAAATTAAAAAGCCTGAAATAGTTTCAGTGGTTACAATTATGGTATAACCCTGCTTTATCTCCTGAATATTGGCTACAGTAGGGAGCATAGGAAAGGCAGAAAAATAAACCTGTGACCTCTTACTCTCACGTGCTCCTTTCTGTGTAAAGATCAGGGCAAGAAGAACTCATCTGTCCTCATCATTGATTAGACGTAATGCAATTCAATTATAGGCTAAGGCATTTCAGCTTGTAGTTAATAGTTTGAGAAGTTTTTCTGCTGTATTTGCTTATATCACTGCCCAGCTTAATCACACTGATCGTACAGCAGTGGGTCATCTTGACAGCATACGCTGTTTAGCAGGATGTATGTGAGCGGACAAGAGGCCCAGCATTGCCTCTGTGCCATGTAGGTCTATATTCAGGTGAATAAGAACCAAGGTGAGCAGTGTTACTTCTCATGACTTCTACAGCTGCTCTCAGTGTATGAATCAAGGGGGAGAGCCATGATGAGAAGCCACTTAGTATGCAGACCATGTTGCATGTTATCTGGCTTCCTTGCAGAGGGGTAAGAGCTGCTGTACAGCTTGACACTGGCAGCTTGTAAATTTATAATCTTAGGGGATTTTAATTACAGTGCAGGTGATACATCTCCTAATGTAGATCACAGGATCAGGTGATCCATGACACCTTCAGAATGCCTCAAGATGATGCACAAATAGAAAATTCGTGGACCTTTCTTCAACCTTAGCCTTACCATCAGGGGCACAGCAGCAGCTCTCCCTGCTCTCATCACCTCTGTCAAGAAGGGAATTGGGTTTGATCTTAGCAGCTGGATCATAAGCCAGCAGGTACTCAGACTGAGCAGATTCCTTTATTTCTTAAGTTTCTTATGTTGGGTGAAGGGCAAGGGAGGAGCTCTTGGTACTGGGACCAATGCACTAATTAACTGTGAGAAACGAGAATGTCAGTTGTGAAGAACCACTAATGCTCTGGTGTTTTTTTTTTTTTTTTTTTGTTATACTTTTTGACTAACTTATTTTACTTTTGATCAAAAAGTTTGAAGTATGATGGGCAGATTGAGAGAGCAGATGGTGCAAGCCAGGCATGATTCTGATGCAGTCTGCAGTAACTGTGTGCTGGAGGTGCCAGTGGGAGAGCCTGCATGTTGTGCCTGCAGTAGGGAAATGGCACGGGAGTGTTAGGGTTGTTCACTTGTAGGAATTAGCCGTATGCTGAAGGCGCATGGTTCTCAACAAATTTGAACATCCTCAAACAGTGATTGAGCTTTTTACTTTTCATTCTATGCTTGCTACTGCCTTGAAGGTCTAGTAGAGCTTATTACATCTTCCCACATTTGCTTACAGCTGTGAAACACAATGTATGTGGCTTTCCTTTCTCTGGCTACAAACACAGCTTTGTAACTACTAGCCAAATCAGTTGAAAGGTGCTGATGTGAGGTTGCTCAGAGTACAAGGAAGAGCGCATCATGCTGCTGTGGCAGTGGAATATATCCTGGAATACCATAACACATTAAGATGGTGTTTATTTTAAGCTAGGCCAGCTAAACGTGGGAACAGAAAGGAAGCTGCAAGCATCTGGTTTTGTAAATCATCCAGGAACCTTGAGTTCTGTCAGAAGTGGTACAGCAGCGTACTCCGCTAAACAATTTTGTCTCCTTCTACCCATGCTGTCGTTTTCCTATCAGGAATGCAAAACAAAACCTGGAGTCTTGGCTGGCTCTTAAAAAAAAAAAAAAAAAAAAAAAATGTTGTGAGAGCCAAATCAGACTTGAGGGGGTGTTAAGTAAACTGGAAATACTTGTGTTCGGTGACACAGATGGCTTTTGTTTTGCTCATCAAAGGGATAGTAGAAGGTAATGTCAACTGCTCACTATGTCACAAAACAGAGTAGACAGAAGGTTCTTACAGATTTTTATTCTGTTACTGAATCTACCAATCTGTTTAGAAATAATCAACTAGTATCATTATTATCAGCTGCAATGGTCCCAGCCCCAGACAAGATGGAATTTGAGTACAGGTTATAAAACTTATTAGTCTGCTGAAATATTCTGAAGAGTGGCTGAGAAGAATAGCCAGACTAAAGGGTAGCCAAAGGAAAAGATCTGAACACAGAACTTTCCATCAGGTTTTTAGTGAGGTCAAGTGAAAGATACTGCCTGTGGTTGAATTCTGTTGCCTGAAATAAGCTAAACTCAACTAATGAGAAGTAAGTTTTCACCATTTGGGCTTGTTTTGCTCAGAAGTCAAGAAAAAATGAGGAGGAGGCTCTGTTTGGTTTGTTTTCATGAACTAGATATTTTAACTCTGTCCTGAGAGAATAAAGTTTCTGTGTATATATATATATATATATATTTTTTTTTTTTTAGCTCTACCAATGACAGGGGATGCCAATCAGACTCAAGAGGATGCTTTGACTCAGATGCAAACTCGACTTGAATCGTCTCCTGGTAATTATTTTATTTCTGTATACCTAAAGCTATAATACTCTTTCCCAAGTGATCGTAAGTTACCGTGTAGAGTGTACATTTTCATACTGATTTACTAGTAAGTTGGTGAATCTTTTTCAGAAGAAAAAGCACATCTATCACCTACATACATCTTTAAAAGCCTCTGCAAAGGAGTGGCTCAAGCATTACAAGGGCTGTGAAAGCTATCCAACTACCAGTTGCATGAAATCCAGTATCCAGTTCTGGGCTCCCCTGTATAAGAAGGACAGGGACCTCCTGGAAAGAGTCCAGCGGAGGGCCACAAAGACGATAAAGGGCCTGGAGCATCTCCCTTATGAGGAGAGGCTCAGTAAGCTGGGTCTGTTCAGCCTGGAGAAAAGAAGGCTGAGAGGGGACCTGATCCATGTTTATAAGTATCTTAGTTGCGGGAGGCAAATGGAGGTGGGGAACCTCTTTTCAGTGGTCAGTGGGGACAGGACAAGGGGCAATGGCCTTAAGCTGGAGCACAGGAAGTTCCGCACCAACATGCGGAAGAACTTCTTCACAGTGCGGGTGACGGAGCCCTGGAACAGGCTGTCCAGGGAGGTTGCGGAGTCTCCTTCCCTGGAGATATTCAAGACCCGCCTGGACGCCTACCTGTGCAACCTGCTGTAGGGAACCTGCTCTGGCAGGGGGGTTGGACTCGATGATCTCTTGAGGTCCCTTCCAACCCCTGCAATTCTGTGATTCTGTGAAATTCCCATAAAATTGGGCACTGTCCTTAGACGAGCAGTAGTTCCCAAACTGGAAGCAACATAGGAGGTTCTATTCTAGCAGTTAACTCCTGATAATTTTCATGTGAACAGTCTTATTTTTGTCCTTGTGTTAGGGACATATGCAGTCACTGTCTTTGTGTAATTTTACCCTGATCTTTTTTTTTCTAAATTAGGTACATGTCCCAAGCTTCTGTTGTCCCTGCTTTTCATTTACTGTATTTAGGACCTTAGTTGTGATAAGGAGTGGAGAGTATGTTGCATACTGGAGAAGAAGCAGATGATTGTTGGTTCCCACCTCTCCTTTCTACCTAAAGATCAAAACAGCAAGAGTTCAGCAATGCACCAAAGCTCACGATGATTAACGAAAATCAAACTTGGGCTAGGTTACACATTTATACACGAATTCCTGACAAGTTCTGAAAAGTTATTCTAACCACTGTTCTATCTTTGAAGATGATAATGCTAGTTACCTGATGTTTAGAGCTTTTAAACAAATAGTGTAAGAACTAGAGTGAGTGTGGTAGCTAATTGATTGAGTAACTTTCCATATGTGTACACACATACATGTATACATGAGGTGAAATACACAAGGTGTCTTCCATGTTATGGCTTCGCCTGATCACCTGATTAGTTTCCTTCGGTAGGTAAGATCAGGAAGAAGGCCAATCGATATGTGAAGCCTTGAAGGTGTGTAAGCTTCTTTTGAGTTGTGTTTTTTTTTTCCTGTGGAAATGGATAAAAATCACCATACAGACTGGCACTGGTGCCTACTGAATCTGTCACCTTGAAGGATTTTGGTAACAAACCGGGAGGAGCATACCAGCTTACATAAACTCAGGTGATCCATAACAACCTTGGCATGATGTCAGGGAGTCTGCATGCACAGACAGAATAATGTTCCCCAGACCTTCAGCTTTCGCATCTTATTTCAGGCATAAGCATTTGGCATTGTTTGTTTCTGCATGAGGCAGAGATTGAGGCTTGCTTGCACTCCTGTATAGAGGAACAGAACTTACTCCATAATGCTAGGAAACAGATTCATAATTTGGTTTCTTCAAAAAAAAAAAAAAAAAGCTAATTTTAGACTAGTAGTTGGGATTGACAATAACACTCTAATATCAATAGCTACTAAACGAAATTTTTCCACATCCACCTTAATGTACCAGTTCATTTTTTGTTTAAACTGGTTGAAGCGTGATGGAAGGTATGAAAGAACAGATGGCACAAGCCAAGCATAAGGCTGCTTGCCTGTGGCATAGCATTCCTCATGTGAGCTGACATGTTGACAAAAAAGAAAAAAAAACACAAAAAAAGCTTGTTTTACAGAGTAGGCAAGCAGTTTAAAGGCATGTGGTACCTCTGCTTACATTTGCTCAGAGATACCATAAGATGCAAATCAGTAGCTGGGATTTCTTTTATCACAGATTCTGGCAACAACTGGAGCTTCTTCATCTGGGGCGTTCTTCTTCCCTTTTTATTTTATTTTTTTTTAAGATAAAGAATGATGCCTCAATTTTTTTATTTATTTTTAGTAAAAGAGACAGAGAAATATTTTGAACATTTAGGCTTTCAGAGATGAGAAGTCTGCTGCATAGTGATCAACTCTACCACCCAGTTCTTAAAGAAGGCTGAAACTGTAGCAGTTTTATCTTCCTGACTCCAAAGAGGAACACTGGGACATTCCCAATACATAGGCAATATAAATAATGAAGTCTCTTTCAGTCTGCAGAAGCTTATTATTTTCTTCTACAATTCTGTACGATTAGGCAGATTCAATCCATAATTATTGTTTATATATTTTAAGGTGAATTATAAAATCATAGAATCATAGAAACACTAGGTTGGAAAGGATCTACAAGATCATCTAGTCCAACTGTCCTCTTATCACCATTCCTACCCACTAAGCTACTAAATCATATCCCTTAGCACCTCATCTAGACGCTTCTTGAACAGCGCTAGGGATGGTGACTCCACCACCTCCCTAGGCCGGTCATTCCAGTGCCTGACCACTCTTTCAGAGAAAAAGTTTTTCCTCATATCCAATCTAAATCTTCCCTGGTGCAACTTTTGGCCATTCCCTCTTGTTCTGTCATTAGTTATCCGGGAGAAGAGGCTGACCCCCTCC